>CAWUFW010014618.1:0-202500 GCA_963921515.1 Calotriton arnoldi
CTGTACCGTGGGTAACGGACTGCCTCCTCGTGCCGTGGGTAATGGACCGCCTCCTCGTGCCTTGGGTAATGGACTGAGTCCACGTGCCATGGGTAACGGACCGCCTCCTCGTGCCGTGGGTAATGGACCGCCTCCTTGTACCATGGGTAACGGACCAGCTCCTTGTGCCGTGCCGTGTGTAACAGACCGCCTCTTTTTGCCGTGCCGTGGGTAACGGACCGCCTCCTTGTGCCGTACCGTGGGTAGCAGACTGCCTCCTTGTGCCATGGGCAGTGGACCGCCTTCTCATGCCATGGGTAACAGACTGCCTCCTCGTGCCGTGGGCGATGGACGCCTCCTTGTGCTGTAGGCAACGGACTGCCTCCTTTTGCTGTGGGCAACAGACTACCTCCTCGTACCGTGGGCAACGGACCACCTCCTGGTGCCGTGCTGTGGGTAACATACCGCCTCCTCGTGCAGTGGGTAACAGACCGCCTCCTCGTGCCATGGGTAATGGACCGACTCCTTGTGCCGTGGGCAACATGTTAGATTTGAAAATCCCATTCCTTCTATGCACTCATATCATGCTACATTAGGTTAGCAGTGTGTGGCTAAATAGATGCCATTTGTATTCACGTTATGCAACCCACCGAGTTATCCCTACAATGTGCAAGCGTTAGTTAGCAAGTGTGAATCCATTTTGTATTTCGTAATCCCTATTAGGCTGTGTCTGAACTAGGCCTCATTATTCGTATTGCCTGCCTCAGCAGAACACTGTATTTAGTTATTATTATTCTTTTCTGTTCAAGGCTGCTTCTCGACTTTACTAATGAATAGGCCATTCTGCCCTCGCATGCCTATCTGAGTGTGTAGTTCTGCTCCCACGTTAGGAGATGCTGAGACTCAGCGCGGTAACCTTGAGTTGCTGATAGCATGTACCCATCTGGCAGGTGGTAGCCCATCCTTCTGTGCCTTCCTTGTTCATGTTCGGCCCAGGCCGGTAACTTTCCACTGTGGGCGTGGTTGGGGGTTCTTGGAGGAATGATCATGCATTGCACGCCGTTGGGGAGCCAGTCCCTCGGCAGACATCTTAGGGTGCAGGTCAGATTGGACTCCTCTGCAGAGTATTACTAATAAATGCTTGTTTGTATTCTCTACTGTCTGACCGACTCTTCATTTCTTGGGAAGGCATAGCAGGTGGTTGTAAGTAACCCAGGTGGCCCCTAAGGGCCACTTCCTTCAGTTGGTGCCCGAATAGGGACCCCGCAAGGTGATCCAGCTCACCCGTAATCGGGTTGCAGGGTCGGGGTTGCGTCTGGTCGGTCGGGCGGATCGGGGTACCCCACACGATCGAGCTTAGTTCTCGCAGCTGCCCCGCCCGTCTGATCGGGCGACTCCTCGTCTAGTGGTCACCGGCTGGTCCTGAGAAGGCGAAACCTTGGAGTTGACCGTTTGGTCCGAAGAGTCGGCAGTGGAGAATAACTTGACTCGACCTGTGTGCACCAGGTGAGTGATTTGATTCTTGGAAAAATGGCGCAATTCTTAAACGGCACGAGCTTAAGGGCTGTGTCCTGGTATGGTCTCCGGACTGTCTTGCTTGAACGACATTAGCCGACGGACTGTGTCTTGGTACAGTCTCCGGACTGTCTTGGTGCAGTTTTCGGACTGCCTTGCTTGAACGGCATGAGCCTACGGGCTGTGTCTTGGTACAGTCTTCGGGCTGTCTTGGTTTGAACTTGGTGGGTTTGCGGACCCCTTAAAAGACACAGAGTGTTTGTGAACAGTCGGCCAGGCCAACTGGAAATTTGGCCTGTTCTCGAAAAGGTCTGGGGCTGTTTGCGAACAATCTGCCAGGCCAACTGGAAATTTGGTCTACTCTTGAAAAGGTCTGGGGCTAGAGCCTGTCTTCTTGAACTTGGTACAGTCTACGGACTGTAGGAAGTGGTCCTCGGACCGTTTTGGTTTGGTCTTTGAACAATATTTGTATTCTTTATTTTTTTCCTTTATTATTTTGTTGTTGGTGTTATATTTGTCCGTTGGGGACAGCGCATGTGTCTTATATTAAGATGCCTTGTCTAAGTAAACTGGGGTGTTTTGGATGTCAGTGTTGTTCTACTGAGGCTCGATTGGAAGAGAGCCAGCCTGCGCCTCCGGACGGTACCCCAAATTTTGATGTATACGTCAAGCACGGTATTGGCCCTATTATGTTTAGCACATTGTGGAATAAATATACGAGGGACAATGCTGAGTTACAATGGCCACTTACTGGCTCGTTTGATGAGCAAAAATTGAATTTCTTGCAGGACAAATTGTTCGCCAAAAAGAGCAGGCAGTCGATGTTTGATTCTCTAAGAGTATGGCAGAAGGAAGCAAAGCAGTGGCGTATGAGAGCAAAGAAAGAGGCTCGGAAGAGGCAGACACAAACTATAAAGCAGAAAGCGGTGGCCTATGAAAGGGCAAAGATAGAGAAAGGCATAGAATGTGCAGATAGAAAGTGTTGATTGCAGACAGATAAATGTTATGTTACTAGAGAGGAAGGTGATGTTTTTGTTGAAGAGCTATTGGATTCTCGCCCTCCTCCACCTTATGCTCCTGAGCGGATATACCCAAGGGTTCCCACATCTCAGTCCCCGGCCTCGGGTGCCGCTCTTCCTAGTATTTCGGCCGCTAGTCAAACTGCTTCGGCCCCAGCCCCGCCTGCTCCCTCCCTGCTCACGCTAGGAACAGGGGTGGGAGCCGTTAGCTCACCTGTTCCGTCTACTGATTCTGTATCTATTGCTACACCCCATTTCACTCCTACAACACTGTCTCCTTTCATGATGATACCCGTCTCCTCATCTGCTCTTTCTCCCTCGAACATGACGCCCCAAGCACTGCTGAATGGCGAGATCCCTGTACGGGGAATACATGAAGGGAACTGGGCGGCAGCACAAGACCGTATGGACAAAGTGTTGGTGCGTTCTGCTGTGGGTGATGAGGAGAAGCAAATGGTGGCGAATCAGGCGGCCCAGTGGGCTCGGAACCCGATCTATAGTGTGGAAGATGCGTGGAGTGTGATGAAAGAATATGAGCCCTTCATACAGCAGCATGCCCTTAAGCACATGTCGGCCACGCTAATAGGACTGTGGGAGCAGTGTTTTCAGGGCGTTGCACCGCAGATCATCTATGACATACGGGACAGGGTATATGCTGCAGATATGGCTCCTAATGAGGTTTTTAGCAATGTAGCGACATTGGTGGGTTATCGGGGCAGATTGCACCAAAAGGTTCCGACGATGGTGACCCAGTTCCCCATGAGAGAGGTCCATCCCATTTATCATCCTGAAATACCAGAACTGCGCGACTCCACAAATGCTGTAATTAGGCCGCGAGTCGATGCTCGGTTTCAGGAACAGTGGATCTGTACCCCTTGGAAGAGGAGTGAGGTAATATCCCTTAAAAGCCAGTTGCCAGACCCTCGGAAAAACCTGACTGCGTATTACAAAGAGTTGACAGAGGCGGCCTCCTCCACGGTGATGACGTTAGCAGATATTGAGTTGTTCTTTGGTTTGTTGGTACCGGTGGAAATATGGAGGCAAGTGCATACACAGGATCATGTGGTGGAATTGGGAGGAATATGGGATCAGATCAGGGTGTGGGATAAGGACCGCAAGCCCGGTGACAAGCCGAGGGCGGAGATATTGGCTTTACCGGGCCGCATTATCACCTATATGCATTCCCTTATCCTGCCGAGACGGGTGGATTGGGACAAGTTGACTGCATGTCGTCAGAAGAAGGACGAGAGTGTGTCTGATTTCTTTACTAGGTTTGAAGGGGTGTTTCTCGACATTAGTGGCTAGGATCTGTCATTGGAAGGTGGTGTCCGGTTGTTTGTCAGCAGGTTTGTTACCAATCTGCTCCATGAGATTGCAACTAGGTTGCAGGCTTCAGAAAGCACTTGGAGCACCTCTTCCCCATCGGTAATATTGAGCATGGCACAGTACTACGAGCATAGAGAGAATGAAGAGAAGGAGAAAGTGGAGAAAAAGTCGAAAGATTTGAAGACAAGGGTGTTGATGCAGCAAGTTGCGAGGGGTAATGGAAGAGGATCAGGTTCGGCCCAGCGGCTGCCCCGGTCTAACAGGGGCGGCACATCGAGCGCACCTATTGGGCTCAATCAATGTGCTTATGGCAAGCAGGAGGGACATTGGCGGAATGAGTGTCCAGAGTTAGTCCAGAAAGACGAGGCCCCGAGAGGTCGGGGTTTTAGAGGACATGGAAGAGGAGGAGGAGGCCGAGGGGAGACGAGATCGGAGAATACATCATTTAATAGACAGAGCGGGAATTATTTTGACGACCCCCGAGGGAGGCAGTACTATCATGATGACTATGACATGGACGAAGTGACGGGGTTGTCTCACAGCTAGGATAGCCAGGGACAGGGCAAAGGACCAGTTCCGGTGCCTGTAGATCAGTGCGGACCCTATGTCACTGCAGATTTACACGGTACGACCGAGAAATTCTTAGTTGATACAGGGGCTATGAATAGCTCTGTTTCCCGTTCACTGGTCCCGGGGGCGGCTCTGTCCGGCCAAAACAACGTTTTGGTGGGTTTCTCAGGCGTGCCGGTTGTCAGCCCCATTTCCAAACCTCTTGCTTTGACTATTGGCCCCTTCACGGTTGATTCACCATTTCTATTAACGTCAAATTGTGGGGAGGATTTGTTAGGGTTGGATTTGTTAAAACGGTTGCATGCGACAATTTTTTGTTCTCCAGATTGTGTTTACATGACTATTGGACCACAGGTGGGTCGTGCTACACAATGTCTCGCAAAAGATGCCCCCCTCCCCGCTGAGTTTAAAGATGTGCCACGCACACTGTGGGCTACAGGAGACACGGATGTGGGTTTACTCCAGATCCCACCGGTCTGTATACAGATTAAGGACAACGCTGTATTGCCACGTATTCCCCAGTACAAGATATCCCAGGCAGGAGAAAAGGCCTTATTGCAAATAATACAGGATTTGATTAAGTCTGGTGTGGTTGAGGAGACAGCGGCAAATGTGTGTAACAGCCCTATTCTTCCTATTCTTAAAAAGGCACCCTTGGATTCTTCTGATGCTCACCCTGACGTTTACCGCTTCGTAATTGACCTTAGAGAGGTGAATAAAATAGTGATTCCCCAGTATCCTGTAGTCCCAGACATTACCACGATCTTGACAATGATTTCCCCGTCTGCAAAATTCTTCTCTGTGATAGATTTGAAGAACGCTTTCTTCAGCATTCCAATCCATACAGATAGCAGATATCTGTTTGGATTTGCAATAGCCGGAAGGAGCTTTAGGTTCTGTCATGCTCCACAAGGCTATACGGAGAGTCCTAGTATCTATAGCCAAGCTTTGAAAGCTCAATTGGATTCCTTAGAACTTCCCCCTGGTAATGTGCTGTTGCAGTACATCGACGACCTCCTTGTGGCTTCAGACACTCAAGATGGTTGTAAGGAGGCCACAGTTAAATTGCAGTTACATTTGGCACACCATGGCCACAAGGTGTCACTTTCGAAATTTCAATATTGTCGACAGGAGGTGTTGGAACCGGGTTTACCGAGTCCGCCACGGTAGCATGGCGCGAAGCGGGAAAGCACGCGAAGGCATTGTGTAAGGCAGTTGTGCAGCACACTCTTACTCTGACTCAGAAATGCGAACGCAATATGTTGGAACCGGGGTTACCGAGTCCGACACGGTAGCATGGCGTGAAGCGGGGAAGGCACGCGAAGGCAATGTGTAAGGCAGTTGTGCAGCACACTCTTACTCTGACTCAGAAATGCGAACGCAATAACATGACACCACACCAGGCTTTTGTATTTAAAATCAAGATCTTTTATAAATAAATTAAGTTGGCATTAGATGAGGCAGATTAATTCAGATCTACATTCAAATGCATTGCATTACTCAATTGGTGCACATTTTAAATAAAGCATCATAGCTCATCAACATTGTAGGCCACTAAGAGGCCGCAGGAATTATCTCCTACACGTAGCACTTAATAATGATCTCAAGGTACGTTAATAAAACAGGGGCCTAGACATGCAGTTCACTTTAGCATATTCAATTACTTAAAAGATGGCTTTTCACTTCACATTTAAATAGGCCTGCATTGATCTAGGCGCGCCCACATTCAGTACAGTGGGCGTCGCAATTCCAGTACATCTGTAACATAAAACACTTCAACTCAATTCAATTAAATACTTTCCCCTGTGGTAAAAGACTTCGCAGTTAAAAGCATGGCCTAGGCAGTAATTACAATAGGCATCTGCAATAAGTTATTAAATACTATAGGGAACCCTCGACATGTCCAGTATCCTGGGGCTTCTATGACCCTTAGGGGTTAACTTTAGGCTAGGCCCACTCCTCTCCGGGGCCTCGCCTCATGGGGAAAGTTATACAATTACTTATGGGGTTAATGGTGGCCCCCGGCCCCCAGTGGCGTTTTGTGGGCCCTAGGGGCCTCCTGGGCTCACCTGTGGTGTTGGTCGTTGGTCGCGCTTCAGGGCGACTGGCACTCCCCAGGCCCGGCCCGTGTTCTGGAGGGCGGGGCCCGGTAGGGGTACCTCGGCCTTCAGGCCGGACTGGCTGGACGTTGCGGGGGCCGGTATCACCTTACTCCGGCCCCCGGGATCAAGGTATGCCGGTGGGGACGTTGCGGGGGCTGGGATCTCACTCCTCCAGCCCCCGGGATCAAGGTAGGGTAAGGTTGGCGGGCTCAGGGTCGCAGGGGAAGGGAGCGGGAGCCGGCAGTCCTCTCCGGCCGGCTCCCCGTCTCCCTCTGCACTGCCGGGGCTCTTCCCAGGCTTCCATCGGCGCTGGGGGCGTGACCGGGGCCGGCGCCCAATCGTTGCGCGGCCTTCCTGGGTCACGCCCGGCGACCCCGGTTGCTCGGCAACGGCGTCTGCGGGGCCTGGAGGCCTCGCTGGTGATCGCGCTGGCGATTTCTTGGGCCGCGACGGCGGCGGTGGCAATTCTTCGGCCGCGACGGCGGCGGGGGCAATTCTTTGGCTGCGACGGCGGCGGGGACACTTCTTCAGCCGCGACGGCGGCGGTGGCACTTCTTCGGCCGCGACGGCGGCGGTGGCACTTCTTCGGCCGCGACGGCGGCGGGGGCAATTCTTTGGCCGCTTCGGTGAGGGCGCGGACGGCGCACCTCACCACACACACCTGAGGGGCTTCCCTCACCTCAGCGCTTCCTCCGGTGAGGGCGCGACGGCGCACCTCACCACACGGTGCCTGTTCTCAGGCGGCAGCCGCCGCGATCTCCTCACAAGGTCAGTGACCTGAGGGGCGACAGAACGCAGGGGGCACCAGCAGCCTGTGGGCAGGGCTGTCTGGCAACGTACTTGGGGGCAGCCCAGCAACAGGCAGAAATGAATAGAGGGTGAAGGTCTAGCGCTTCAGGGTACGGCGCTTTACCTGGTGATCCCCAGTTGCGCAGTTTAGGCTTTAGGCCTGGCTGGACGGTCAGGCCTCCTCAAGTTAAGGTGTCTTGCGACTGCTCCAGATTGGTTGCTTCTTAGGCGCTTCTTGTTAGGAGTTTCTTGTCAGAAGTTCCTTATTATAAGTTTCTTGTCAAAGTTTCTTGTCAGAAGTTTCTTCTTATGAGGGGGGAATGAGTTGGTGGTCTGGGAGTGCTTGATGTTCCTCCCTGCACGCTGAAGGTGGTTCCCTGGGTCCCCTCACACTGGGCAAGGTCAGTGGGTGGTGGGCGTTCCTCAGCTATCTTACTCCAGCAGGGCCTCAGCCCTGTCAGCAGCAGTAGTGTAGGTCTCCCCCCTAGGCCCTAAAGCCTATACTCCGGCGGAGGTTCTCCCAGGTTCAGTGGTGCCTCATCAACTGTCTCCAACTGACTAAAAGTTTTCCCTCCAAACCTTTTATACTCCTAGGTCAGGTGACTCTCCCAAAGGCGGCAAAACATAACTCCTCCCACAGCACGGAAGGTTCTTGAACCTTCTACATGCCTGGCTATGTGGCCCAGAGGCGGGGACGGAATGGATACTGTATCCCTATGTCCCAGCCTGACCCTGGCTACTAGTGTGTATGCGTGTAAGGCCCCTCTGCAGTAGCAGGGGCCTGTGGCAGCCATCTTGAGTGAGTTTCACACATGGTAAAACGCTAGGGGGAAAAACGAAAAATTTCTGGGAAAAAGGGCCAAGTCCAACACAATAACATGACACCACACCAGGCTTTTGTATTTAAAATCAAGATCTTTTATAAATAAATTAAGTTGGCATCAGATGAGGCAGATTAATTCAGATCTACATTCAAATTCATTGCATTACTCAACTGGTGCACATTTTAAATAAAGCATCATAGCTCATCAACATTGTAGGCCACTAAGAGGCCGCAGGAATTATCTCCTACACGTAGCACTTAATAATGATCTCAAGGTACGTTAATAAAACAGGGGCCTAGACATGCAGTTCACTTTAGCATATTCAATTACTTAAAAGAAGGCTTTTCACTTCACATTTAAATAGGCCTGCATTAATCTAGGTGTGCCCACATTCAGTACAGTGGGCGTCGCAATTCCAGTACACCTGTAACATAAAACACTTCAACTCAATTCAATTAAATACTTTCCCCCTGTGGTAAAAGACTTCGCAGTTAAAAGCATGGCCTAGGCAGTAATTACAATAGGCATCTGCAATAAGTTATTAAATACTGTAGGGAACCCCTCAACATGTCCAGTATCCTGGGGCTTCTATGACCCTTAGGGGTTAACTCTAGGCTAGGCCCACTCCTCTCCGGGGCCTCGCCTCATGGGGAAAGTGTACCCAATTAATTATAGGGTTAATGGTGGCCCCCGGCCCCAGTGGCGTTTTGTGGGTCCTAGGGGCCTCCTGGGCTCACCTGTCGCTGGTTTGTTGGTCGCGCTTCCTTTGCGACTGGCACTCCCCAGGCCCGGCCCGTGTTCTGGAGGGCGGGGCCCGGTCGGGGTGCTTTGGCCTTCAGGCCGGACTGTCGGGACGTTGCGGGGGCCGGTATCACCTTCCTCCGGCCCCCGGGATCAAGGGGATGCAGCTGCGGCACGTTGCGGGGGCCGGGATCACCTTCCTCCGGCCCCCGGGTTCAGGTAAGGTCTGTGCGCAGGCTCAGGGTCTTGGGGAAGGGAGCGGGAGCCGGCAGTCCTCTCCGGCCGGCTCCCCGTCTCCCTCTGCACGGCCGGGGCTCTTCCTGGGCTTCCGTCGGCGCTGGGGGCGTGACCGGGGCCGGCACCCAATCGTTGCGCGGCCTTCCTGGGGGCACGCCCGGCATCCCCGGTTGCCTGGAGACGGTGTCGGCGGGGCCTGGAGGCCTCGTTGGTCGCGCAGGCGATTTCTTTGGCCGCGGCGGGGGCAATTTCTTCGGCCGCGACGGCGGCGGTGACAATTCTTTCGGCCGCGACGGCGGCGGGGGGGTGATTTCTTCGGCGGCGATGAGGGCCCAGGGCCCGGTGGCAATATGTGGAGGCTTCGGTGAGGGCGCGGACGGCGCACCTCACCACAGAAACTTGAGGGGCTTCCCTCACCTCAGCGCTCCCTTCGGTGAGGGCGCGACGGCGCACCTCACCTCACGGCACTTCTCCTCAGGCGGCGACGGCCGCGGCGGTGATCTCCACACAAGGTCAGTGACCTGAGGGGTGACAGAATGCAGGGCGCACCAGCAGCCTGTGGGCAGGGCTGACTGGAAAAGTACTTGGGGGCAGCCCAGCAGTAGGCAGGAATAGTGAGGAGGTGAAGGTCTAGCGCTTCAGGGTACGGCGCTTTTCCTGGTGATCCCCAGTTGGGCAGTTTAGGCTTCAGGCCTGGCTGGACGGTCAGGCCTCCTCAAATTAAGGTGTCTTGCGACTGCTCCAGCTTGGTTGCTTCTTAGGCGCTTCTGGTTAGGAGTTTCTTGTCAGAAGTTCCTTAGTATAAGTTTCTTGTCAAAGTTTCTTGTCAGAAGTTTCTTGTCATGAGGGGGGGGGGATGAGTTGGTGGTCTGGGAGTGCTTGATGTTCCTCCCCGCACGCTGAAGATGGTTCCCTGGGTCCCCTCACACTGGGCAAGGTCAGTGGGTGGTGGGTGTTCCTCAGCTATCTTACTACAGCAGGGCCTCAGCCCTGTCAGCAGCAGTAGTGTAGGTCTCCCCCCTAGGCCCTAAAGCCTATACTCCGGCAGAGTTCTCCCAGGTTCAGTGGTGCCTCATCAACTGACTCCAACTGACTAAAAAGTTTTCCCTCCAAGCCTTTTATACTCCTAGGTCAGGTGACTCTCCCAAAGGCGGCAAAACATAACTCCTCCCACAGCCCGGAAGGTTCTGGAACCTTCTACATGCCTGGCTATGTGGCCCAGAGGCGGGGACGGAATGGATACTGTATCCCTATGTCCCAGCCTGACCCTGGCTACTAGTGTGTATGCGTGTAAGGCACCTCTGCAGTAGCAGGGACCTGTGGCAGCCATCTTGAGTGAGTTTCATACATGGTAAAATGGCTAGGGGAAAACGAAAAATTTCGGGGGAAAAGGGCCACGTCCAACACAACCCCCTCCCAGCCAAAAGCCAGGGTAGACTGATCAATGCCTTGATGGGCTTCCCTGCTTCGGCGAGAAAACTTGGACGCGGGCCTTTTTCCCAGCTGCAGGAAGATCCTGCAGGTCCTTCTCCACTCTGGAACCCGGTGGTTCCCTCTCTCAAACCTCCCTGGACCAACGAAGCCACCCCACTGGCGCTCCCTAATTGTCCGCGGCCAGGACCAGGCGCTAGGCCGTCCAGATGTCTCTGGCCCTTGCGGTCTCACAGAGCGGGGGGCAGTAGCCCCAGGCCCGTTGGCCACTCTCCTTCTCCTCCTTGCAGTTCCAAACTGCCACTGGTCCACCCACCTGGGGTCCGCACCCTCAGGCTGACCAGCAGTCAGGGGCGAGGCTCTCCTCCCCTACCTCTCCTTCTGGGGTTCCGCCCTCTCCTCCTATGCGGTGCACCCTCAGACCACCCCTCTCTCACTCTTCCAGGGCCGTGACCCTGCATCCGATCCACCAACCCAGGGTCTAAACCCTTAGGTTGCCCCGGTGCCAGAGGCGAGTCCTCCCTTCCTCTGCACCCGCTCCCAGAGTTCAGCACCCTCCCACCTGGAGAAGCACCCCTGGGAGTCAGCTCCGGAGGGACACTGCTTACAGACGTCCCTCCCGCCAGGTCAGGCAGCCCCTGAACCTGGCACCCCAGCCCAGGATCTAAATCCTGTGGCTGGGCAGACCCCAGAACCCCTGGAGCTCTGAATACATACGCCCCGGGTTCTCCTGTCACTGGGGGATCCCCTACCATGGATGGCCCATCGGGACAGCCTAGGCTCCCAACCTGGGGTTCCCTTATGGAACTCTCCAGGCCCTGAGACTGCGGTTGGGGCACCTCGGGACACCTCCCCGTCTCACTCCTTCCTATGGATAGGATGTGAGGCCCTACAACCCGCTCACTATCCTGGGACCTAGCTGGGCTATTCTCCACCTCTCCCACCTCGCTGGGTTGGAAGATCCCTGCACCACTTCCTTCAGGATCACTCCCCAAACTGGCTATCACCTCCCTTGGTAGATAAAATTTGGGCTCCTGTGGAACCCCAGCAGGTACGCTGCCACCATTCACTTTGCCCTGCATCTTCATCTGCAAGGTTCGGAGCTCTAGTTCCTTCAGGCTAAGCTCATGTACAAGCTTCCTTTCCTCCATGGCTAGCCTTGCCTGTTCTCGCTCCCTTTCAATCCTAGCAAGTTCTAATGTTAATTGCCTTTGCTCCCTTCTGTCCTCAAATTCCTCTGGTGACAAACTTCCCCCTGACGCACTACTGCCTGCCCTGGAACGTCTTCCTGGCAACACATTCTCGCTAACATCAATGTGCAGTAGGTCCAGTTCTCCTGGGTTGTCTGCCTCCCCCTGCTCCTCATCCCCTCTTCCCTCCGGGTGGGCCATTACCCATGCCCTCAAAGCTTTCTGAAGCACCTCCTTCCTGGCGCCTCGCTTGACGGCCACCCCCCTCTCTAGGCAGAACTCCTTGAGCTGTGTCACCGTATACCTTTCTAGGTTGGTTAACTCAAACTCCATCCTCCTAGGTGGGGTCCCAGACAATTTAAGGAAGGGGTTCTAAACTGTAGGTAACAGGTCTAACGCAGGAATGTACACAATCGGCAATTACCAAAGAATTCCTAGCACTTTCATTACAATAGGTGTCTAATTGCGGCGCACACTGAGTCACTGTAGGGTGCTGCACAAGCACCAGTCCTTATCCAACCGCTGAACACCAAATGTTGGAACCGGGTTTACCGAGTCCGCCACGGTAGCATGGCGCGAAGCGGGAAAGCACGCAAAGGCATTGTGTAAGGCAGTTGTGCAGCACACTCTTACTCTGACTCAGAAATGCGAACGCAATAACATGACACCACACCAGGCTTTTGTATTTAAAATCAAGATCTTTTATAAATAAATTAAGTTGGCATCAGATGAGGCAGATTAATTCAGATCTACATTCAAATTCATTGCATTACTCAACTGGTGCACATTTTAAATAAAGCATCATAGCTCATCAACATTGTAGGCCACTAAGAGGCCGCAGGAATTATCTCCTACACGTAGCACTTAATAATGATCTCAAGGTACGTTAATAAAACAGGGGCCTAGACATGCAGTTCACTTTAGCATATTCAATTACTTAAAAGAAGGCTTTTCACTTCACATTTAAATAGGCCTGCATTAATCTAGGCGCGCCCACATTCAGTACAGTGGGCGTCGCAATTCCAGTACACCTGTAACATAAAACACTTCAACTCAATTCAATTAAATACTTTCCCCTGTGGTAAAAGACTTCGCAGTTAAAAGCATGGCCTAGGCAGTAATTACAATAGGCATCTGCAATAAGTTATTAAATACTGTAGGGAACCCCTCAACATGTCCAGTATCCTGGGGCTTCTATGACCCTTAGGGGTTAACTCTAGGCTAGGCCCACTCCTCTCCGGGGCCTCGCCTCATGGGGAAAGTGTACCCAATTAATTATAGGGTTAATGGTGGCCCCCGGCCCCCAGTGGCGTTTTGTGGGCCCTAGGGGCCTCCTGGGCTCACCTGTCGCTGGTTTGTTGGTCGCGCTTCCTTTGCGACTGGCACTCCCCCAGGACCGGCCCGTGTTCTGGAGGGCGGGGCCCGGTCGGGGTGCTTCGGCCTTCAGGCCGGACTGTCGGGACGTTGCGGGGGCCGGTATCACCTTCCTCCGGCCCCCGGGATCAAGGGGATGCAGCTGCGGCACGTTGCGGGGGCCGGGATCACCTTCCTCTGGCCCCCGGGTTCAGGTAAGGTCTGTGCGCAGGCTCAGGGTCTTGGGGATGGGAGCGGGAGCCGGCAGTCCTCTCCGGCCGGCTCCCCGTCTCCCTCTGCACGGCCGTGGCTCTTCCTGGGCTTCCGTCGGCGCTGGGGGCGTGACCGGGGCCGGCGCCCAATCATTGCGCGGCCTTCCTGGGGGCACGCCCGGCGTCCCCAGTTGCCTGGAGACGGTGTCGGCGGGGCCTGGAGGCCTCGTTGGTCGCGCAGGCGATTTCTTTGGCCGCGACGGGGGCAATTTCTTCGGCCGCGACGGCGGCGGTGACAATTTCTTCGGCCGCGACGGCGGCGGGGGGGGTGATTTCTTCAGCCGCGACGGCGGCGATGAGGGCCCAGGGCCCGGTGGCAATATGTGGAGGCTTCGGTGAGGGCGCGGACGACGCACCTCACCACAGAAACTTGAGGGGCTTCCCTCACCTCAGCGCTCCCTTCGGTGAGGGCGCGACGGCGCACCTCACCTCACGGCACTTCTCCTCAGGCGGCGACGGCCGCGGCGGTGATCTCCACACAAGGTCAGTGACCTGAGTGGTGACAGAATGCAGGGCGCACCAGCAGCCTGTGGGCAGGGCTGACTGGAAAAGTACTTGGGGGCAGCCCAGCAGTAGGCAGGAATAGTGAGGGGGTGAAGGTCTAGCGCTTAAGGGTACGGCGCTTTACCTGGTGATCCCCAGTTGGGCAGTTTAGGCTTCAGGCCTGGCTGGACGGTCAGGCCTGGCTGGACGGTCAGGCCTCCTCAAATTAAGGTGTCTTGCGACTGCTCCAGCTTGGTTGCTTCTTAGGCGCTTCTGGTTAGCAGTTTCTTGTCAGAAGTTCCTTAGTATAAGTTTCTTGTCAAAGTTTCTTGTCAGAAGTTTCTTGTCATGAGGGGGGGGGATGAGTTGGTGGTCTGGGAGTGCTTGATGTTCCTCCCCGCACGCTGAAGATGGTTCCCTGGGTCCCCTCACACTGGGCAAGGTCAGTGGGTGGTGGGTGTTCCTCAGCTATCTTACTACAGCAGGGCCTCAGCCTTGTCAGCAGCAGTAGTGTAGGTCTCCCCCCTAGGCCCTAAAGCCTATACTCCGGCGGAGGTTCTCCCAGGTTCAGTGGTGCCTCATCAACTGACTCCAACTGACTAAAAAGTTTTCCCTCCAAGCCTTTTATACTCCTAGGTCAGGTGACTCTCCCAAAGGCGGCAAAACATAACTCCTCCCACAGCCCGGAAGGTTCTGGAACCTTCTACATGCCTGGCTATGTGGCCCAGAGGCGGGGACGGAATGGATACTGTATCCCTATGTCCCAGCCTGACCCTGGCTACTAGTGTGTATGCGTGTAAGGCCCCTCTGCAGTAGCAGGGACCTGTGGCAGCCATCTTGAGTGAGTTTCATACATGGTAAAACGGCTAGGGGAAAACGAAAAATTTCGGGGAAAAAGGGCCACGTCCAACAGGAGGTCACCTATTTAGGTCACCTACTGTCGAAAGAGGGTCGTAGACTAATACCTGAACGCATAGCTGCTATTACTAATATGCCTGTTCCTAAGACCCAACGCGAGGTATGCGCGTTTATTGGTATAACTTCGTATTGTCGTCACTGGATCCCTAACTATTCCTTACTAACAAAACCCCTCCTTTACCTGACCACCAAAGAAGTGCATGAACCCCTGCCTTGGACATCTGCATGCCAGCAAGCTTTTGAGCAATTAAAGGTTGCGCTTTGCTCTGCTCCTGTGCTTGGTACTCCTGATTACCAGAAGCCTTTTGTGCTCTATGTACATGAGGCGGACGGTTGCGCCCTTTCTGTTCTAACACAGGGTTTTGTTGGTAAGCAGAGACCCTGCGCGTATTTCTCTGCTATTCTTGATAACGTCGCCAGAGCTCTCCCGAGCTGCCTGAGGGCTGCCGCGGCGGTGGCAGTTTCTATCAGACAATCGGCAGGGCTTGTCCTTGATACGGATCTCACAGTAATGGTACCTCATGCTGTGGACACACTGTTGAATAAGACAAAGACACAGCACCTTACTACTGCGCGTCTGACTGGATTTGAGTTAACCTTGTTTGCTCCGCACATTACCATCAAAAGATGTGCTACTCTGAACCCAGCCACGTTACTACCCCTCCCTTCAGAAGAAAAGGACAATGATGTCCATGATTGTTTATTTCGGACTGAGGAAGAAATGAAGGGACGGGTAGACCTGACTGATGTTCCCTTATCTGACCCCCAAGGGGAACTATATGTCGATGGCTCTTGTTTCAAACTACCAGATGGCACTACCACTGCAGCTTATGCAATCACAACGTTACACACTGTAGTTGAGACATTCCGTATCCCATACCAATCGGCCCAGGCTGCAGAGTTGGTTGCCCTCCTTAGGGCTTGCGAGTTGAGTGAGGGACTGACTGTCAATGTCTACACCTACAGCCAGTACGCCTTTGGGGTGGCCCATAATTTCGGGCGCCTCTGGGCGGAGAGAAGGTTCTTGACCTCGCATGGGTTGCGAATACCGCTTGGTCCATTGATACATAGACTGTCGTCAGCACTGACACTTCCTGATAAGTTGGCAATAATAAAATGTAGCGCTCACAAAGCAGTAACAGACGATGTGGGAAGGGGAAATGCTTTCGCAGATGAGACAGCTAAGGAGACAGCTAGATCGAAGATGAAAAAGATGTTTGCGGCAGGCCCCGCTAGGTGGGTTCCAGACAATGGAATGTTCGAGGACACATTAGAAAATGTCAGGGAAATACAGAGCGAGGCGACAGTGGATGAACTGGCAGTATGGGAGGAGAGGACAGGGCGTTTGGACGAGGATGGGTGTTGGACTGACTTGTCTGGGAAACAGAGGTGGCTGCTGCCCAACGCCTATGTGCTCCCTGTTGTTACCATGGCCCACGGCCCAGCACACATTAGTGCCAAAGGAATATGTAAGCTACTGGACCCAGTATGGCAAAATGATAATATCCCTAAGGTAGCCACACACTTGGTGAAACACTGCATCATTTGTCTGAAACATAATCCTGGGAAAGGTACTCCTACACCTGCAGGTAATTTTGCACCACCTTCCTTCCCTTTCGAGGTTCTCCAGATGGATTTCATCGAAATGGAACGAGTTAACAATTTGAAGTATGTGCTGGTAGTGATTTGTGCATTCAGTAAATGGATTGAGGCTTATCCCACTAAGGAGAATACGGCTATGGCGACGGCGAAGGCACTCTTAAAAGAGTTCTTCCCGCGCTATGGATTACCACGTGTGATCTGGAGTGACAACGGAAGTCACTTCAATTCAAAGGTCATTGAATTGGTGTGTAAAGGCTTGCATATTAGACAGAAGTTTCATGCAGCGAACCACCCCTGTCAGCAGGCCTGGTTGAGAAGTACAATGGTACTCTCAAATTGAAGTTAGCGAAGATTCAAGAAAGCACAGGATTGCGATGGCCCGATGCTCTACCTTTGGCTTTGTTGTCTACCAGAGCGACAGCTCATTCTGAAGGAATTGGCCCTTAGGGGCCACCCGGGTTATTTACAACCACCTGCTATGCCTTCCCAAGTAATGAAGAGTCGGTCAGACAGTAGAGAATACATACAGGCTTTTATTAGCAATACTCTGCAGAGGAGTCCAATCTGACCTGCACCCTAAGATGTCTGCCGAGGGACTGGCTCCCCAACGGCCTGCAATGCATGATCATTCCTCCAAGAACCTCCAACCAAGCCCATACTGGAAAGTTACCGGCTCAGGCCAAATGTGAACAAAGCAGGCACAGAAGGATGGGCTGCCACCTGCCAGAATGGGTACATACTATCAGTGTCTCAAGTTGCCGTGCTGAGGCTCGGCGTCTCCTAACGTAGGAGCAAAGTTACACACAAGGATAGGAATGCGAGGGCAGAATGGCCTATTCATTAGTAAGTCAGAATCCAACCTTGAGCAGGGAAGGAAATAATAGCTGAATACAGTGTTCTGCTGAGGCAAGCAATACGAATAATGAGGCCTAGTTCAGACACAGCCTAATGGGGATTGCGAAATACAAAATGGAGTCACACTTGCTAACTGAGGCTTGCGCATTACAAGGAAACTCAGTTGGTTACATAATGTCAATGCAAATGGAACATCATTTAGCCGCACACTGCTAACCTACTATGGCACGGAATAAGTATATAATAAGAATGGGTTTTTTTCCAACCTAACAGACCTTCATTTTAGCATGGGTGGCTAAATGCTTTATTGGTGCTATCTGGTAGGGTCTTTACAATTCTAATCAGGAGGGGAAATCTCTATTCACATGATCAATATCTTAATACTCAGAAGTGTTCAAATGCTCGCTATTAAGCAGGGAAACTATAAGAGACATGTTGACCTAAAAAGTGTCTGCATCAATGCTCATCAACCCATCGATCTCTTTCTGAAGCATGATCTTAGCATTTGTATCGCATGGATATCCTTTTTCTTGGGAGTCGGTGTACCTACACAGCAGGCACAATGAGCCGGGAGACTGTGTATACATGGGCATATTCTTTGCGTTAGCAACCCCTTTGGACTAAGGGCAGAAACCTACTTTCACGTTGTAGCTGATGGAATGTATGATGCATAGACGAGGCAACAAACATTGGGGAAAAAGGAAAGAGAGGCAACATCTGTCAGACCATTTCCTCATAGGTAAAACATAATTGTGAAAGTAAACATTATAAAGTAAGATCCAAGGCAAACTTGTTATCAAGCAAGCTATAAGTCAGCGGGCTGCAAAGAGGTGTTCTTCTTCAATAATGGAACGACCAAAAGGATACATGGTAATTGGGAGAGAAATGCAATGCAATAGAATTGATGACCAGGGAACAGGGGGATGGGCAAAACTCTTCTTTCCAGTGTCTTTCAGAGAGCCATCATTGGCAGGCTCCTATTGTTCATCTGGCGTAGGTGCTGTTGAGCACCGGCGGTGGAGCTACTCTGGAAAAATCCTCTTCGCTCAGGATAGGGCACCCTCCCTCCTTGGAGGACACCCTCAACTAATCCTGTCCAGTGTCCAGGCCAGTGCACCAATCTCTTTTTCCCTACTCTATCGCTGGCACCTTAGACAGGGTACCTGCACCCTATTCTTCATCCATGAAGTCCATCCCTACTAATACAACTTTCCCTCTGGTGCACTGTCCTTCTGTCGGGGCGCAAATGGTGCCTCAATACTCCGGGCACAGGGGGTTCAAGGAAAAATGGGGTCAGACTCAAGAGGACCAGGGGGCAGAGACTCAAACACAGGCGAGCCCACAGGCTGGGCTCAATGGGTTAGGACTCAAGTACAGGTGGACCAACAGGCTGGGGCTCCTGGACAGCCGCTCTCTCTGTTTGTTTTTCGGTGGTACTGCCTCGTCCAGCACTTCTTTGCTCTGCAGCTCTGCCTCAATCATATTCATGGATGCTCCATAAGAAGCAGCCGGGCTGTGCATCACGTCCGGGGCCCCTCTTTCTATGACTGCAGGGTGTCCCGGACCTATTAGTGGGTAGAATGCAGAGTTTTAATTAACTGGCAAGGATAAAACGTTATACAATTAATTGTTTTCTCTCCCAATACCAAGTAGCGGGGTAAGCCTTAATTCATTTACTAAGCTCTGAAAGAACAATCCGGACATACTTTGAATCATTGCATCTGTCCATTCCTATATTATTCTTCTGAAGAACCTCAAAAAGGGAATTTCAAAGCAATGGCTTGTTTGTGTTTCTTGTCTTAGCAAGCTTGTGTTCAATATGTCATAGAGATCACGACACAGCTTCTACTTTGTGAACCTTCGCTGCTGTGCAGGTCTACAGACACCTCTAGAATTATTTTTCCAAGGAAGCCAACATAAATATTGCATTTGTGACCATGCTCTCAAGTTATAGTTGTGGCAGGAAATTTAAAATTGCTAATTTAACAGAGATCCTGATTATATAAGTAACTGACAAATTAAGCATAATGTAGCAAGTACATGAATCCTCCAGCAAAACTTGTTGTTCCAAACAAGCTCTTGTAGAGCTATGTGCTCTACAAACTGTTAACCACTAAAATGTGTGGTGCGCAATTATCGGGGGCATACAGGTACCCTTCCTAGTATTGTGCATCATGTGCACCATACAGTACACGAACTGGGCCATGCGTCATCATAACCAGGGGAAAGACATAGGCATCTAGCAACATTCGTTTTCTTTTCTTTTTTTTTTTCTTCTGGCCAACCAATTCACCAGCTCTAGTAAGGGCTGTCAGCTCAATTACACAGGCTAACTGATAAGGGACTCGTGATGTCTCTGCAACTGTATGTAGTGTTGCGGTAACATGAGCAATAGTGGTGTTGCCACCTGGGAATTTAAACAGGAGCCATCAACCTATAGTTCCCCTTAAGGATCAGATAAGGGAACATCAGTCTAGTCTACCCGTCCTTTCATCTTCTTTTCAATTCAATTCCATCAATTTACAGAAAGGAGGGGCAGTAACATGGCTGACTTCAAGGTGACACTTCAAATCACGACAATTTTTCCCAACAGTACCTTTTTATAGCCAGTTAGACGTGCACTGGTGAGGTGCTGTGTCTCTATTTATTCAAGGGCATGTTCACAGCATGGAGTACCATATCTGTGAAATTAGTGGCTAAAGCGAGTCCAACCGATTGTCTTACGGAGACGGCCACCGTCATGACCGTTCCTAGACCGCTCAGGAGGGCTCTTGTGATAGCGTCAAAGACAGAAAGCGCGCATGACAAACCGTCTTGTGTACTTACAGCATAAAACAGCACACAACAATATATGTACCAAGCACAGAAGCCAAAGAAAAACGCAGTTTGTTAGTTGCCCAAAAGACTTTTTCATGCACCTCATGCACCTCATTTACTGTGTTAGTTCGCCAAGGAGCTAATCTCCTACCCCCCTTCGACAGTAGGTGACCTAAGCAGGTGACCTCCTGTCGACAATACTTACCTCTTTTAAAAAGCAGACTCCCTAGCCATTCAGAGCTACACACAAGAACAGTTTGTTAGAAATGGGGGTCCCTAGTTGGCAGAGATAGGTACCTCTGTCCAAACAGAGACCCTTCCCTCCAATCAGTGTAAGGGGGATACACACTTTAGATAACCCCTGCTCACCCCCTTGGGAGTGGGGCACAAGCAGACAGTCCTATCCCAAAGGCAATGTGTAAAGTATTTGTATCAACACTCACAGTAGCACAGTAAAAACACCACAAGAAGACACCACACCAAATGCACATCCTCAGTCTCTGTCACACTGAAACCAAACAGTCAATCCACAATCAGGCAGAAAACACACAAAAATTGAACAAGAAAATAGCCACTTTCTAAAAGTGCCTGTTGCAAACACAGAATTTAAAACCCATCCTTACTAAAAAGGTGTGTTATCAAATTCTGAGCCCAGGGATACCAGACCCCAATTGTCTACCTTATCCCTATGGGAGGATATGCTTGTTAAATTTTACAACACGTTCCCCATTCTGTCCTATGGGCAAGATAGCCTTTCAATAGTGAAAAACGAAATGGGCAGTATGTCACTATCGGGGCATGTTACACACACCAGTACATATCCTACCTGTCACATACACTGCACCCTGCCTAGGGTGGTACCTTGGGCCTACCATAGAGGTGTCCTATATACAAACCGCGCGCAGGCCCTGCTGTGGCAGGCCTGAGGCATCTTTTCCAGGCTACTTATGTGAGTGGCATGATCAGCGCTGCAAGCCTACTGTTAGCTATTTATTTACCAGCCCTGGCACAATCAATGCACTTCACTAGGGATCTACTAGAACAACTAATATGCCAATCAGGGAGAACCAAGCACAATATCCATTTACACAGAAAGCACTTGCACTGTGACACTGATCAGCAGTGGCAAAATGCCTAAAGCATCTGAACCAGCAAAAACAAAATCCAGCACAGCATCAAAAACATAGGAGGTAGAGGCAAAAAGTCAGGGAAACCCACGCCAAGGATGCCATGTCTAGCACTATGTAACTGTACTGTCCCTACAACTTTGCTGTGTGTCTGAAACGATGAGCAAATAACTACCCCTTTTAAACCTGTTTATGGATGCTCCGTCCTTCTTCATAGCCCTAAGAAGCGCAGCAGAACCTATGACTCCTACGAGTCTATGTGAAATCCGGACAAAGACCTATTATTGAAATAAATAGTACCGCCAAAGAATGTATTTTAGATCAGTGATAGAAAAACATTGAGCAGCAGAAGGAACCATTAGCAAAGGCATAGCAATGGCTAGAGCAGCAGGATGTAGGAAAACCACCTTTTCATAAACTTCACACCAACCAATCACAGAATTGTAAACACAATCAAAAGAATGGGACTATTACTATCTACCAGCCGTCTCTTCACCAACACCTTTCTCAACCAAATCCTGTACCATACACAACAAGGCTCGTGAAATCTGTAGGAATCCCAGCTCTACATCGCCTGTTGCCCACAAAGTGGAAGGCACATTCGCAGAACTCGGGGGGGCAAACACCATTCACTACTTACATTAAGGCCCGTCATCACACATTCACCTGCCTGAGAGCAGTGATAATAGGATGCCAAACCCATCACATGCTCACCACAATTAGGCATAAACTGAAATGAAAAATTCACAATAAAAAAAGACCAATAATCAGAGCAAGAGAGCGCAAAACATATGCTACAACTAATGCGTCTGAAGCACCCACCAATACACGCATAGCACTGTACTATGTTAAATACATAACAGAAAGAAACAATATAGACCAATTACTTCCCAATATCTACAACCAAGTCGCTAGTGCAAAAAACACAATAAAAACGAATCTGCAAATAAACAATCAAATTCCTCTTTTAAGACACAAATCCTGTCCACTAAAATCTAAATAACACCTTCACTCTCTCATCTTTCCTCTGACAGTAACAACCAGAGCAGCCTGAACATCACAGTAGGAATAGGAACAGCAGAAAGAAAAGAACAGCTGAATGTTTAAAGCAATAAAATCAGAGGGATATTTGCAAATTGACATTTCTGAAAACAATGCTACGGCTGTCTCCTGCTGGGCCCCTCTAGACTGTACATACGCATTTTAACTCACTTTTCATTCCCTGCAAACAATTTTTCTTATCAAAGCCTCTCTGTACCATCATATTTTTTCCTTTTTCTTAAACTCTTTCTACTTCATTCCTTGTCCAGCACTACAGTACCCTTCATCATTCAGAATACCATCTATCAACTTTCTTTGAAAACAAACCAATATTTACTGTACGTGCACCTTAATCTGATCAGAGAACATTAATCCAATAACCAACTGAGTCACAAAGAATCTCATGCCACCGGCTCCAGGACATTCTATCCCACAGTGTTGTGGAAACTCTAGATACACACTTTCACAAAACTCATGAACCAATTCTTTTAGCTCCTGTGTTGTTCTTTTAATCTGTACCCAATTAACATCTTTTGCTGGCACTCTGCCCTTCAGGAAAGTCTATCTCCGCGCTGTGCATTTCTGCCTGTCTGTGTCAGGAGCTGGGCATGGCCCCCACCTTCCTTTCTGGCTTTACAGAACTCTCTCCCCAGCGTGAGCCCCCTCCTTGGGAATTCCTCCCTTATCTCACCGAAGGCCATAGCAAGCCTGCCACACACTGAATTCACAAGCTATGTTTTTCAACTTTGAAAATCCTTTTATTCAGCATAAAGACACACTGCCTGGAGTGCTTGAAAACACTTTTTCCAAATTAAATACCCGTTCTATTGTGGGCAAATCCAAATGAAACACACCCACTCAAATCAATCATATGTTAACTTCTGAGCATTGCACCGAATTTCTACGTGCCAATTTTCCAGAATGCAGTTCGTGTCTGAAGCTGGAAAGCTCTAAGTACCGACACACTGCTCCCTTTTCCCCTTTCCAGAACTCCTGCCCCCCCCCCTTTCATGGAGCGACCGAACACATTCAGCGCTACTGAATTACGAACGTGTATTTCACCTCTCCTTACTGCACCTTTAGAATGCATGTCTGTTCAGCATAAATATACATTACCTTGAATCGTCACAACACTGTTTTCAATTTAAATGCACATCCCTTCCTTACATTCTTCTCATGTTGTACTCTTCCTATGTCAAAACAAATTTACATTCTTGCTAGTATTTCTGATCAAACCAGATTTTTATTTATTTATTATTTTTCCATTCTTCAAAATTTAAAGTGTAGTCAGGAGGCGCTAGCTAACCTCCTTCCAATGGGCATCTGCAGAGCAACAACGACAACAAGAGACCAAATTAAACTCATTCCGGACATTTTCAAGAAGGGGCCACACTCAAAATTTTGCCTGGCAAAGGAATTGCAAGTACTTTTCCCAAAGACGGTCCTCAGACCGTGTCAAACAAAAACCCCACACAACACAGCTTGCTGAGGCAAGGCATCCTTACCTCCACACAAAGAGCACAGTAGCTACTCACTCAAACAAGCATTTCACAAGGACCACCACCGACGTCGGTCCACAAACCTCATAGCACCCAAACACAACAATCAAACCACAAGTCAGCCCGGAGACTGTACCAGAACAAGACAGTCCAAAGACTGCACCAAGTTCAAGCACCAAGTTCAAGAAGACAGTCCGGAGACTGCACCAAGTTCAAGAAGACAGGCTCTAGCCCCAGGCCTTTTCAAGCGTAGACCAAATTTCCAGTTGGCCTGGCAGATTGTTCGCAAACACTCTGTGTCTTTTAAAGGGTCCGCAAACCCACCAAGTTCAAGAAGACAGCCCAAAGACTGTACCAAGACACAGCCCGTCGGCTCGTGCCATTCAAGCAAGGCAGTCCGAAAACTGCACTAAGACAGCCTGGAGACTGTACCAAGACACAGCCCGGAGGCTCGTGCCGTTCAAGAATGGCGCCATTGTTCCAAGAATCAAATCACTCACCTGGTGCACACAGGTCGAGTCAAGTTATTCGCCACTGACGACTCTTCGGACCAAACGGTCAACTCCAAGGTTTTGCCTTCTCAGGACCCCAGCCGGTGACCACTAGACGAGGAGTCGCCCGATCAGTCGGGCAGGGCAGCTGCGAGAACCAAGCTTGATCGTGTGGGGTACCCCGATCCGCCCGACCGACCGGACGCAACCCCGACCCTGCAACCCGATTGCGGGTGAGTCGGGTCACCTTGCGGGGTCCCTGTTCGGGTGCCATCTGAAGGAAGTGGCCCTTAGGGGCCACCCGGGTTACTTACAACCACCTACTATGCCTTCCCAAGAATGAAGAGTCGGTCAGACAGTAGAGAATACAAACAGGCTTTTATTAGCAATACTCTGCAGAGGAGTCCAATCTGACTTGCACCCTAAGATGTCTGCCGAGGGACTGACCCCCCAACAGCCCACAACACATAATCATTCCTCCCAGAACCTCCAACCACGCCCACAGTGGAAAGTTACTGGCTCAGGCCGAATGTGAACAAAGCAGGCACAGAAGGATGGGCTACCACCTGCCAGATGGGTACATACTATCAGTGTCTCAAGGTTGCCGTGCTGAGGCTCGGCGTCTCCTAACGTGGGAGCAAAGTTACACACAAGGATAGGAATGCGAGGGCAGAATGGCCTATTCATTAGTAAGTCAGAATCCAACCTTGAGCAGGGAAGGAAATAATAGCTGAATACAGTGTTCTGCTGAGGCAAGCAATACGAATAATGAGGCCTAGTTCAGACACAGCCTAATGGGGATTGCAAAATACAAAATGGAGTCACACTTGCTAACTGAGGCTTGCGCATTACAAGGATAACTCAGTCGGTTACATAACGTGAATGCAAATGGAACATCATTTAGCCGCACACTGCTAACCTACTATGGCACGGAATAAGTATATAATAAAAATGGGTTTTTTTCAAACCTAACATGGGCAACGGACTGCCTCCTTTTGTCGTGCGTGGGCAACGGACCGCCTCCTTGTGCCGTGCCATGGGCACAAGACCGCCTCCTTGTGCCGTGCCATGGGCACCGGACCGCCTCCTTGTGCTGTGGGTATCGGACTGCCTCCTCGTGCCGTGGGTAAGGGACTGCCTCCTTGTGCAGTGGGCAATGGACCGCCTCCTTGTGCCGTGGGCAGACCGCCTCGTTGTGCCATGGGCAACGGACCGCCTCATTGTGCCATTCCGTGGGTAATGGACTGCCTCCTTGTGCCATGGTTAATGGACCACCTCCTTGTGCTGTGGGTAATGGACCGCCTCCTTGTGCTGTGGGTAATGGACCGCTTCCTTGTGCTGTGGGCAACAGACTGCCTCCATGTGCCGTGGGTAACGGATTGCCTCCTTGTGCCATTGGGCAATGGTCCGCCTCCTTGTGCCATGCCATGGGCATTGGAGCGCCTCCTTGTGCCATGCCATGGGCAATGAAACGCCTCCTTGTGCTGTGGGCAACAGACCACCTCCTTGTGCTGTGGGCAACAGACCGCCTCCTTGTGCCGTGGGTAATGGATTGCCTGCTTGTGCTAAGGGCACCGGACCATCTCCTTGAACCATGCTGTGGACAACACACTGCCTCCTTGTGCCGTGGGCAACGGACAGCCACCTTGTGCCGTGGGCATTTGACCACCTCCTAGTGCCATGGGTAACAGACCGCCTCCTTGTGCTGTGGGCAACGGACCACCTCCTTGTGCCGTGGGTAACAGACCACCTCCTTGTGCCTTGGGTAATGGACCGCCTCCTTGTGCCGTGGGCAATGGAACACCTCCTTGTGCCGTGGGTAATGGACTGCCTCCTTGTGCCGTGGGTAATGGACTGCCTCCTTGTGCCGTGGGTAACGGACTGCCTCCTTGTGCCGTGGGTAATGGACGGCCTCCTTGTGCCATGCCGTGAGTAACTGACCGCAACCTTATGCCGTGGGTAACAGACTGCCTCCCTGTGCCATGGGCAATGGACCGCCTCGTTGTACCGGTGGCAACAGACCGCCTCTGTGTGCTGTGCCGTGGGTAACGGACCGCTTCCTTGTGCCGTGGGTAACGGAACGCCTCTTTGTTCTGTGGTCAACGGACCACCTCCTTGTGCCATGCTGTGGGCAACGGACCGCCTCTTTGTGCTGTGGGTAACAGGCCGCCTCCTTGTAATGTGGGTAAAGGGCCGGCTTATTGTGCTGTGGGCAACAGACCACCTACTTGTGCTGTGCCGTGGGCAATGGACAGCCTCCTCCTGTCGTGGGCACCGGACTGCCTCCTTATGCCGTGGGCACCAGACCACCTCCTTGTGCCATTGGCAACAGACCACCTCCTGTTGCCATGGGCACCAGACCACCTCCTTGTGCTGTGGGTAACAGACCACCTCCTTGTGCCATGAGTAATGGGCCACCTCCTTGTGCTGTGGGTAATGGACTGCCTACTTGTGCCGTGGGTAACAGACCGCCTCCTTGTGCCATGCCGTGGCTAACTGACCGCAACCTTATGCTGTGGGTAACAGACCGCCTCGTTGTGCCATGGGCAATGGACCGCCTCGTTGTTCCGGTGGCAACGGACCACCTCGGTGTGCTGTGCCGTGGGTAACGGACCGCTTCCTTGTTCCATGGGTAACGGACCGCCTCCTTGTTCTGTGGATGATGGACCGCCTCATTGTGCCATGCTGTGGGCAACGGACTGCCTCCTTGTGCCATGGGCAACAGACCGCCTCCTTCTGCCGTGGGCACCAGACTGCCTCCTTGTTCCATGGGTAATGGGCTGCCTCCTTGTGCTGTGGGTAATGGACCGCCTCCTTGTGCCGTGGGTAACAGACTGCCTCCTTGTGCCATGGGCAATGGACCGCCTCGTTGTTCCGGTGGCAACGGACCACCTCGGTGTGCTGTGCTGTGGGTAACGGACCGCTTCCTTGTGCCATGGGTAACGAACCGCCTCCTTGTTCTGTGGGTAATGAACAGCCTCATTGTGCCATGCTGTGGGCTGCGGACTGCCTCCTTGTGCCGTGGGTAATGGGCCGCCTCCTTGTGACATGGGTAACGGGCCGTCTCATTGTGCCATGGGCAACGGACTGCCTCATTGTGCTGTGCTGTGGGCAACAGGCCACCTCCTTCTGCCGTGGGCACCGGACTGCCTCCTTGTGCTGTGGGCAACAGACCGCCTCCTTGTGCCATGGGTAATGGACCACATCCTTTTACTGTGGGTAATGGATAGCCTCCTTGTGCCGTTGGTAATGGACCGCCTCCTTGTGCTGTGGGCAATGGACCGCCTCGTAGTGCCATGCTGTGGGTAACGGACCGCATCCTTGTGCCATGGGTAATGGACCACCTACTTGTGCCATGGGTAAAGGACCACAACCTTGTGCCATGGGTAACGGACCACCTCCTTGTGCCATGGGTAATGGACCACCTCCTTGTGCTGTGCTGTGGGCAACAGACCGCCTCCTTGTGCCATGGGTTATGGTCCCCCTCCTTCTGCCATTGGTAAAGGAGTGCCTCCTTATGCCGTGGGCAACGGACCGCCTCCTTGTGCCATGGGTGTTGGACCACCTCCTTGTGCCGTGGGTAACGGACTGCCTCCTTGTGCAGTGGGTAATGGACCACATCCTTTTGCTGGGGGTAACGGATAGCCTCCTTGTGCCATGGGTAACCGACCACCTCCTTGTGCCATGGGCAACGGACCCCCTCGTAGTGCCATGCCGTGGGTAACAGACCGCCTCCTTTTGCCATGGGTAATGGACCACCTCCTTGTGCCATGGGTAAAGGACCACCTCCTTGTGCCATGGGTAACGGACCACCTCCTTGTGCCATGGGTAATGGACCACCTCCTTGTGCCGTGGGCAACAGACCGCCTCCTTGTGCCATGGGTTATGGTCCACCTCCGTCTGCCATGGGTAAATGATTGCCTCCTTGTGCCATGGGCAACGGACCACCTCCTTGTGCCGTGGGCAACGGACCGCATCCTTGTGCCGTGGGCAACGGACAGCCTCCTTGTGCCGTGGGCAACGGACTGCCTCCTAGTGCCATGCCGTGGGCAACAGACCGCCTCCTTGTGCTGTGGGTAACAGACCGCCTCCTTGTCCCGTGGGTAATGGACCGCCTCCTTGTGACATGCTGAGGGCAATGGACTGCCTCCTTGTGTCATGCCGTGGGCAACGGACCACCTCCTGGTGCCGTGGGTAACAGACCACCTCTTTCTGCTGTGGGTAACGGACAGCCTCCTTGTGCTGCGGAGAATGGACTGCCTCCTTGTACAGTGCCGTGGGCAACGGGCCGCCTCCTTGTGCCATGGTCAACTGACCACCTCCTTGTGCAGTGGGCAACAGACCACCTCCTTATGCCGTGGGTAACGGACTGCCTCCTTGTACTGTGCTGTGGGTAACAGACTGCCTCCTTGTGCCCTGGGTAACAGACCGCCTCCTTGTGCCGTGCATAACAGACCACCTCCTTGTGCCATGGGTAAAGGACTGCCTCCTTGTGCCGTGGGCAAGGGACTGCCTCCTTGTGCAATGCCATGGGTAACAGACAGCCCCCTTGTGCCATGCCTTGGGTAACAGACTGCCTCCTTGTGCAGTGGGCAATGGACTGCCTTGTTGTGCTGTGGGCAACGGACTGCCTCGTTGTGCTGTGCCGTGGGTAACGGACCGCCTCCTTGTGCCATGGGTAACGGACCGCCTCCTTGTGCCGTGGGTAATGGACCACCTCCTTGTGCCTTGGGTAATGGACCGCCTCCTTGTGCCGTGGGCAATGGAATGCCTCCTTGTGCCGTGGGTAATGGGCTGCCTCCTTGTGCCGTGGGTAACGGACCGCCTCCTTGTGCCATGGGTAACAGACCACCTCCTTGTGCCATGGGCAATGAACCGCCTCGTTGTTCCGGTGGCAACAGACCGCCTCAGTGTGCTGTGCCATGGGTAACGGAATGCCTCCTTGTGGTGTGGGCAACAGACCGCCTCCTTGTGCCGTGGGCAACGGAATGCCTCCTTATGCTGTGGGCAACAGACCGCCTCCTTGTGCCGTGGGTAATAAATTGCCTGCTTGTGCCGTGGGCACCGGACCATCTCCTTGAACCGTGCTCTGGGCAACAGACTGCCTCCTTGTGCCATGGGCAACGGACAGCCACCTAGTGCCATGGGCATTTGACCACCTTCTTGTGCCATGGGTAATAGACCACCTCCTTGTGCCATGGGCAATGGACCACCTTGTTGTGCTGTGGACAATGGACCGCCTTGTTGTGCCGTGCTGTGGTTCACGGACCGCCTCCTTTTGCCGTGGATAACGGACCGGCTCCTTGTTCTGTGGGTAACGGACCATCTACTTGTGCCTTAGGTATTGGGCTGCCTCCTTGTGCCGTGGGCAATGGAACGCCTCCTTGTGCCGTGGGTAATGGACCACCTCCTTGTGCTGTGGGTAACGGACTGTGTTCTTGTGCCGTGGGCACTGGACCGCCTCCTTCTGCCGAGCCGTGGGCAACAGACCGCCTCCTTGTGCCTTGCCGTGGGCACTGGACTGCCTCCTTGTGCCGTGCCATGGGCACCGGACTGCCTCCTTGTGCCGTGGGTAACGGACCGCCTCCTTGTGCCATGCCATGGGTTAGGGACTGCCTGCTTGAGCAGTGGGCAACGGACCGCCTCCTTGTGCCGTGGGCAACAGACTGCCTCGTTGTGCCATGGGCAACAGACCACCTCCTTGTACTGTGGGTAACGGACCACCTCCTTGAGCTGTGCAGTGGGCAACAGACTGCCTCCATGTGCCGTGGGTAACAGATTGCCTCCTTGTGCCATGGGTATCGGACCACCTCCTTGTACTGTGGGTAACAGACCACCTCCTTGTGCTGTGCCGTGGGCAACAGACTGCCTCCATGTACCGTGGGTGACAGATTGCCTCCTTGTGTCATGGGCAACAGTCTGCCTCCTTGTGCCATGCCGTGTGCACTGGACCACCTCCTTGTGCCATGCCGTGGGCAATGGAACACCTCCTTGTGCTGTGGGCAACAGACCGCCTCCTTGTGCTGTGGGCAACATACCACCTCCTTGTGCAGTGGGCAATGGATTGCCTGCTTGTGCTGTGGGCACCGGAGCATCTCCTTGAACCGTGCTGTGGGCAACAGATTGCCTTCTTGTGCCTTGGGCAATGGACAGCCACCTAGCGCCATGGGCATTTGGCCGCCTCCTTGTGCCGTGGGTAACAGACCGCCTCCTTGTGCCGTGGGCAACGGAATGCCTCCTTATGCTGTGGGCAACAGACCGCCTCCTTGTGCCGTGGGTAATAAATTGCCTGCTTGTGCCGTGGGCACCGGACCATCTCCTTGAACCGTGCTCTGGGCAACAGACTGCCTCCTTGTGCCATGGGCAACGGACAGCCACCTAGTGCCATGGGCATTTGACCACCTTCTTGTGCCATGGGTAACAGACCACCTCCTTGTGCCATGGGCAATGGACCACCTTGTTGTGCTGTGGACAATGGACCGCCTTGTTGTGCCGTGCTGTGGTTCACGGACCGCCTCCTTTTGCCGTGGATAACGGACCGGCTCCTTGTTCTGTGGGTAACGGACCATCTACTTGTGCCTTAGGTATTGGGCTGCCTCCTTGTGCCGTGGGCAATGGAACGCCTCCTTGTGCCGTGGGTAATGGACCACCTCCTTGTGCTGTGGGTAACGGACTGTGTTCTTGTGCCGTGGGCACTGGACCGCCTCCTTCTGCCGAGCCGTGGGCAACAGACCGCCTCCTTGTGCCTTGCCGTGGGCACTGGACTGCCTCCTTGTGCCGTGCCATGGGCACCGGACTGCCTCCTTGTGCCGTGGGTAACGGACCGCCTCCTTGTGCCATGCCATGGGTTAGGGACTGCCTGCTTGAGCAGTGGGCAACGGACCGCCTCCTTGTGCCGTGGGCAACAGACTGCCTCGTTGTGCCATGGGCAACAGACCACCTCCTTGTACTGTGGGTAACGGACCACCTCCTTGAGCTGTGCAGTGGGCAACAGACTGCCTCCATGTGCCGTGGGTAACAGATTGCCTCCTTGTGCCATGGGTATCGGACCACCTCCTTGTACTGTGGGTAACAGACCACCTCCTTGTGCTGTGCCGTGGGCAACAGACTGCCTCCATGTACCGTGGGTGACAGATTGCCTCCTTGTGTCATGGGCAACAGTCTGCCTCCTTGTGCCATGCCGTGTGCACTGGACCACCTCCTTGTGCCATGCCGTGGGCAATGGAACACCTCCTTGTGCTGTGGGCAACAGACCGCCTCCTTGTGCTGTGGGCAACATACCACCTCCTTGTGCAGTGGGCAATGGATTGCCTGCTTGTGCTGTGGGCACCGGAGCATCTCCTTGAACCGTGCTGTGGGCAACAGATTGCCTTCTTGTGCCTTGGGCAATGGACAGCCACCTAGCGCCATGGGCATTTGGCCGCCTCCTTGTGCCGTGGGTAACAGACCGCCTCCTTGTGCCATGGGTAACAGACTGCCTCCTTGTGCCGTGCTGTGGGTAACGGACCGCCTCCTTGTGCCGTGGGTAACGGACTGCCTCCTTGTGCCGTGGGTAACGGACCACCTCCTTGTGCTGTGGGTAAAGGACCACCTCCTTGTGCCTTAGGTAATGGACTGCCTCCTTGTGCCTTGGGTGACGGACCGCCTCCTTGGGCCGTGCTGTGGGCAATGGACCGCCTCCTTGTGCCATGGGTTACGGGCCGCCTCCTTCTGCCGTGGGTAATGGATTGCCTCCTTGTGCCGTGGGCAACGGACTGCCTCCAAGTGCCGTGCTGTAGGCAATGGACCGCCTCCTTGTGCCATGGGCAACGGATGCCTCCTTGTGCCGTGTGGAATGGATTGCCTCCTTATGCCGTGGGCAATTGACCGCCTCCTTGTACCATGCCGTGGGCACCGGACCGCCTCCTTGTGCTGTGCCGTGACTACTGGACTGCCTCCTTGTGCCGTGGGTAACGGACCGCCTCCTTGTGCCGTGGGTAACGGACCGCCTCCTTGTGCCGTGGGTAACGGACCGGCTCCGTATGCTGTGCCATGGGCAACAGGCCGACTACTTGTGCCGTGGGCAACGGACCACCTCCTTGTGGCATGGGCAACGGACCACCTCCTGTTCTGTGCTGTGGACACCGGACTGCCTCCTTGTGCCGTGGGTAATGGACCGCCTCCTTGTGCCGTGGGTAACGGACCGCCTCCTTGTGCCATGGGTAACGGACCACCTCCTTGTGCTGTGCTGTGGGTAACAGACCTCCACCTTGTGCGGTGGGTAACAGACTGGTTCCTTGTGCCATGTGTAATGGACCGCCTCCGTGTGCCGTGGGTAATGGACCGCCTCCTTGTGCCATGCCATGGGTAACGGATTGCCTCCTTGTGCAGTGAGTAATGGACCACCTCCTTGTGCCATGCCGTGGGTAACAGACCGCCTCCTTGTGCCATGCTGTGGGTAATGGACCACCTCGTTGTGCCGTGCTGTGGGTAATGGACCGCCTCCTTGTGCTGTGGGTAACAGACCACATCCTTGTGCCGTGCCGTGTGTAACAGACCGCCTCCTTGTGCCGTGGGCAATGGGCCGTATCCTTCTGCCATGCCGTGGGTAACGGACTGCCTCCTTGTGCCAATGGTAACAGACCACCTCCTTGTGCAGTGGGTAAACGACCACCTCCTTGTGCCTTGGGTAACGGACTGCCTCCTTGTGCCGTGGGTTATGGGCCGCCTCCTTCTGCCGTGGGTAACGAATTGCCTCCTTGTGCCATGGGCAATGGACCACCTCTTTGTGCCGTGCTGTGGGCAACGAACTGCCTCCTTGTGCCTTGGGCAACGGACTGCCTCCTAGTGCCATGCCTTGGGCAACGGACCGCCACCTTGTGCCATGCTGTGGGCAATGGACTGCCTCCTAGTGCCGTACCATTGGCAATGGACCACCTCCTTGTGCCATGCTGTTGGCAACGGACCACCTCCTTGTGCCGTGGGCAACAGTCCGCTTCCTTGTGCCATGGGCAATGGACTACCTCCTTGTGCTGTGGGCAACGGACTGCCTCCTTGTGCCGTGCTGTGGGCAAAGGCCCACCTCCATGTGCCGTGCCGTGGGCAACAGACTGCCTCCTTGTGCCGTGGGCAACGGACCGCCTCCTTGTGCCGTGCAGTGGGCAACGGACCACCTCCTTCTGCCATGGGTAATGGACCACCTCCTTGTGCCGTGGGCAAGGGACCGCCTCCTTGTGCCATGGGCAACAGACCCCCTCCTTGTGCCGTGGGCAACAGACCGCCTCCTTGTGCCATGGGCAATGAACCATCTCTTTGTGCCATGCCGTGGGCAACAGACGGCCTCTTTGTGCCGTGCTTTGGGCAACGGACCCTGACCTAGTGCCATTCCATGGGCAACAGACCGCGTCAAAGTGATGTGCCATGGGTAACGGACCGCGTCCTAGTGCCGTTCCGTGGACAGCTGACCACCTCTTTGTACTGTGATGTCGGTAGCGGACTGCCTCTTGTACCATGATGTGGGCAACGGACCGACTCCTTGTGCTGTGACATGGGCAACGGACTGCCTCCTTGTGCCATGGGCAACAGACCACCTCCTTGTGCCCTGCTGTGGGCAACAGACCGCCTCCTTGTGCCGTGCTATTGGCAACGAACCGCCTCCTTCTGCCAAGGGTAACGGACCACCTCCATGTGCCGTGGGCAACGGACCGCCTCCTTGTGCCGTCGGCAACATACCACCTCCTTGTGCCGTGCGGTGGGCAACGGACCGCCTCCTTGTGCCATGCCATGGGCAAAGGACCACCTCCTTGTGCCGTGCCATGCCATGGGCAATGGACCGCCTCTTTGTGCTGTGGGTAACGGACCACCTCCTTGTGCCGTGGGTAATGGACCGCCTTCTTGTGATGTGCCCTGGGCAACTGACTGCAACAGACCGCCTCCTTCTGCCATGGGCAACGGATCGCCTCCTTGTGCTGTGGGTAACAGACCGCCTCCTTGTGCTGTGGGTAATAGACCGGATCCTTGTGCCATACCGTGGGCAACGGACTGCCTCCTTGTGCCGTGGGTAATGGGCTACCTCCTTGTGCCATGGGTAATGGATTACCTTCTTGTACTGTGGCCAATGGACCATCTCCTTGTGCTGTGGGCAATGGACGCCTCCTTGTGCCAAGGGTAACAGACCACCTCCTTGTGCCAAGGGTAACGGACCACCTCCTTGTGCCATGGGTAATGGACCGCCTCCTTGTGATGTGCCGTGGGCAATGGACTGCAACAGACCGCCTCCTTGTGCCGTGGGCAACGGACCACCTCCTTGTGCCGTGCTGTGGGCAACAGACCACCTCCTTGTGCCCTGCTGTGGGCAACAGACCACCTCCTTGTGCCATACCGTAGGCAACAGACCGCCTCTGTGAGCCATGCTTTGGGCAACGGACCGTGTCCTAGTGCCGTTCTATGGGCAACAGACTGCGTCATAGTGATGTGCCGTGGGTACCGGACCGCATCCTAGTGCCGTTCCGTGGGCAACGGACCACCTCCTAGTGCCATGCCTTGCTCAACGGACTGCCACCTTGTGCCATGCTGTGGGCAACGGACTACCTCCTAGTGCCGTACCGTCGGCAATGGACCACCTCCTTGTGCCATGCTGTTGGCAACGGACCGCCTCCTTGTGCCGTGGGCAACAGTCCGCTTCCTTGTGCCGTGGGCAATGGACTGCCTCCTTGTGCCGTGGGCAATGGACCACCTCCTTGTGCCGTGCTGTGGGCAAAGGCCCACCTCCATGTGCCGTGGGCAACGGACTGCCTCCTTGTGCCATGGGCAACGGACCGCCTCCTTGTGCTGTGCAGTGGGCAACAGACCGCCTCCTTCTGCCGTGGGTAATGGATCACCTACTTGTGCCGTGGGCAAGGGACCGCCTCCTTGTGCCGTGGGCAACGGACTGCCTCCTTGTGCCGTGCTGTCAGCAACAAACCACCTCCTTGTGCCAGATGGCCTCTTTGTGCCGTGCTTTGGGCAACGGACCCCGTCCTAGTGCCATTCCATGGGCAACAGACCGCGTCAAAGTGATGTGCCATGGGTAACGGACTGCGTCCTAGTGCCGTTCCGTGGACAGCTGACCACCTCCTTGTGCTGTGATGTGGGTAGCGGACTGCCTCCTTGTGCCGTGATGTGGGCAATGGACTGCCTCCTTGAGCTGTGACATGGGCAACGGACTGCCTCCTTGTGCCATGGGCAACAGACCACCTCCTTGTGCCCTGCTGTGGGCAACAGACCGCCTCCTTATGCCGTGCTCTGGGCAACGAACTGCCTCCTTCTGCCAAGGGTAACGGACCACCTCCTTGTGCCGTGCCATGCCGTGGGCAATGGACCGCCTCCTTGTGCTGTGGGTAACGGACCACCTCCTTGTGCCGTGGGTAATGGACCACCTTCTTGTGATGTGCCCTGGGCAACTGACTGCAACAGACCGCCTCCTTCTGCCATGGGCAACGGATCACCTCCTTGTGCTGTGGGTAACAGACCGCCTCCTTGTGCTGTGGGTAGTAGACCGGATCCTTGTGCCATGCCGTGGGCAACGGACTGCCTCCTTGTGCCGTGGGTAATGGGCTACCTTCTTGTGCCGTGGGCAATGGATTACCTCCTTGTACTGTGGCCAATGGACCGTCTCCTTGTGACGTGGGCAATGGGCTACCTTCTTGTGCCGTGGGCAATGGATTACCTCCTTGTACTGTGGCCAATGGACCGTCTCCTTGTGACGTGGGCAATGGACTGCCTCCTTGTGCTGTGGGTAACGGACCGCCTCCTTGTGCCAAGGGTAACGGACCACCTCCTTGTGCTGTGGGCAACAGACCACCTCCTTGTGCCGTACTGTAGGCAACAGACTGCCTCTGTAAGCCGTGCTTTGGGCATCGGACCGTGTTAGTGCCGTTCCATGGGCAACAGACTACGTCATAGTGATGTGCCGTGGGTACCAGACCGCGTCCTAGTGCCATTCCGTGGGCAACGGACCACCTCCTTGTGCCGTGATGTGGGTAGCAGACTGCCTCCTTGTGCCATGACGTGGGCAACGGACTGCCTCCTTATGCTGTGTCGTGAGCACTGGACTGCCTCCTTGGCCGTGGGTAACGGACCGCCTCCTTGTGCCATGGTTAACGAACCGCCTCCTTGTGCCGTGGGTAATGGATTGCCTCCTTGTGCTGTGGGTAACGGACTGCCTCTTTGTGCCATGGGCAACGGACCACCTCCTTGTGCCATGCTGTTGGCAACGGACCACCTCCTTGTGCCGTGGGTAATGGACCGCCTTCTTGTGATGTGCCCTGGGCAACTGACTGCAACAGACCGCCTCCTTCTGCCATGGGCAACGGATCGCCTCCTTGTGCTGTGGGTAACAGACCGCCTCCTTGTGCCATGGGTAACAGACTCCTTGTGCCGTGCCGTGGGTAACAAACCGCCTCCTTGTGCCATGGGCAACAGACCCACTTGTTGTGCTGTGGGCAATGGACCGCCTCCTTGTGCTATGGGTAACGGACCACCTCCTTGTGCCGTGAGTAAAGGACCACCTCCTTGTGCCATGGGTAACCGACCACCTCCTTATGCCTTGGGTAATGGACCACCTCCTTCTGCCGTGCTGTGGGCAACAGACCGCCTCCTTCTGCCTTGGGTAACAGATAGCCTCCTTGTGCTGTGGGCAACAGACCACCTCCTTGTGCAGTGCCGTGGGCAACTGACCGCCTCCTTGTGCCATGGACAACGGACCACCTCCTAGTGCCATGCCGTGGGCAACGGACTGCCTCCTTGTGCTGTGGGTAACGGACCACCTCCTTGTGCCGTGGGTAACGGACCACCTCCTTGTGCCGTGGGTAATGGACCGCCTCCTTGTGAAGTGCTGTGGGCAACGGACTGCCTCCTTGTGCAGTGCCGTGGGCAACGGACCGCCTCCTTCTGCCGTGGACACTGGACCGCCTCCTTGTGCCGTGGACACGACCGCCTCCTGGTGCCGTGAGTAACGGACCACCTCTTTGTGCTGTGGGTAATGGACTGCCTCTTTGTGCCGTGGGTAACAGACCGCTTCCTTGTGCTGTGGGGTAAGGACCTCCTCCTTGTGCCGTGACATGGGCAACGGACTGCCTCCTTGTGCCATGGGCAACGGCCCACCTCCTTGTGCAGTGGGCAACAGACCACCTCATTGTGCTGTGGGTAACGGACTGTCTCCTTTTGCCGTGCTGTGGATAACAGACTGCCTCCTTGTGCTGTGGGTAACAGGCCACCTCCCTGTGCCGTGAGTAACAGACCGCCTCCTTGTGCTGTGGGTAACGGACCGCCTCCTTGTGCCGTGTTATGGGCAATGGACCACCTCCTTCTGCCATGCTATGGGCAACGGACCGCCCCGTTGTACCTTGCCATGGGTAGCGGACCGCCTCCTTGTGTCATGGGTAACGGACCGCCTCCTTGTGCTGAACTGACCACCTCTTTGTGCCATGGGAAATGGACAACCTCCTTGTGCCCTGGGCAATGGAACACCTCCTTGTGCCTTGGTCAATGGGCTGCCTCCTTGTGCCGTGGGTAATGGACCGCTTTCTTGTGCCATGAGTAACGAACCGCCTCCTTGTGCCATGCCGTGGGTAACTGACTGCAACCTTATGCCGTGAGTAACAGACCGCCTCCTTTGGCATGGGCAATGGACCGCCTCGTTGTTCCGGTGGCAACGGACTGCCTCGGTGTGCTGTGGGTAACGGATCGCTTCCTTGTGCCGTGGGTAACAGACTGCCTCCTTGTGCCGCGCTGTGGGCAACGGACCGCCTCCTTGTGCTGTGGGTAACGGGCCGCCTCATTTTGCCATGGGCAAAGGACCGCCTCCTTGTGCTCTGTTGTGGGCAACGGACCGCCTCCTTCTGCCGTGGGCACCGGACTGCCTCCTTGTGCAGTGGGCACCAGACCACCTCCTTGTGCCGTGGGTAACGGACCACCTCCTTGTGCCGTGGGTAACGGACCGCCTCCTTGTGCAGTGGGTAATGGACCACATCCTTTTGCTGTGGGTAACGGATAGCCTCCTTGTGCCGTGGGTAACAGACCACCTCTTTGTGCCGTGGGTAATAGACCACCTCCTTGTGCCATGCCATGGGCAACGGACTGCCTCCTTGTGCTGTGGATAACCGGCTGACTCCTTGTGTCTTGGATAATGGATTGCCTCCTTGTGCCGTGGGCAACGGACTGCCTTGTTGTGCCATGCAGTGGGTAACGGACCGCCTCCTTGTGCCATGGGTAATGGACCAGCTCCTTGTGCCATGGGTAAAGGACCACCTCCTTATGCCATGCGTAACGGACCACCTCCTTGTGCCTTGGGTAACGGACCACCTCCTTGAGCCGTGCTGTGGGCAACAGACCGCCTCCTTGTGCCGTGGGTTATGGGCCGCCTCCTTCTGCCATGGGTAACGGATTGCCTCCTTTTGCCGTGGGCAATGAACTGCCTCCTTGTGTGTTCCATGGGCAACGGACTGCCTCCTTGTGCCATGGGCAACGGACCACCTCCTAGTGCCATGCTGTGGGCAACAGGCCGCCTCCTTGTGCTGTGGGTAACGGACCACCTCCTTGTGCCATGGGTAACAGACCACCTCCTTGTGCCATGGGTAATGGACCGCCTCCTTGTGACGTGCTGTGGGCAACGGACTGCCTCCTTGTGCCGTGGGCAACTGTCTGCCTCCTTGTGCTGTGGGTAACATATTGCCTCCTTGTGCCATGGGCAACGGACCGCCTCCTTGAGCGGGGTACACCAGACCCCCTCCTAATGCCGTGGGTAACGGACCACCTCTTTGTGCTGTGGGTTACGGACCGCCTCTTTGTGCCATGGGTAACCGACCGCCTCCTTGTGCTGTGGGGAATGGACCGCCTCCTTGTGCTGTGCCGTGGCCAATGGACCGCCTCCTTGTGCCATGGGAAAAAGACTGCCTCCTTGTGCCGTTTTAACAGACCGCCTCCTTGTACTGTGGGTAACAGACTGCCTCCTTGTGCCATGGGTAACAGACTGCCTCCTTGTGCCATGGGTAACTGACTGCCTCCTTGTGCCGTGGGTAACTGACTGCCTCCTTGTGCCATGCCGTGGGTAACAGACAGCCTCCTTCTCCTTGTGCCATGCCTTGGGAAACAGAGCGCCTTCTTGTGCCGTGGGTAACGGACCACCTCTTTGTGCTGTGGGTAACGGACCGCCTCCTTGTGCTGTGGGGAAAGGACCTCCTCCTTGTGCTGTGCCATGGGCAACGGACTTCCTCCTTGTGCCATGGGCAAAGAACCACCTCCTTGTGCAGTGGGAAACAGACCACCTCATTGTGCCGTGGGTAATGGACTGCCTCCTTGTGCTGTGCTGTGGGTAACAGACTGCCTCCTTGTGCCGTGTGTAACAGACTGCCTCCTTGTGCCGTGAGTAACGGACCGCCTCCTTGTGCTGTGGGTAACGAACCGCCTCCTTGTGCCATTTTATGGGCAATGGACCACCTCCTTGTACCATGCCATGGGCAATGGACCGCCCGTTGTGCCTTGCCATGGGTAGCGGACCACCTCCTTGTGTCATGGGTAACGGACCGCCTCCTTGTGCCGTGAGTAACGGACCACCTCCTTGTGCCATGGGTAATGGACCACCTCCTTGTGCCGTGGGCAATGGAATGCCTCCTTGTGACTTGGGCAATGGGCTGCCTCCTTGTGCCGTGGGTAATGGACCGCTTTCTTGTGCCATGAGTAACAAACCGCCTCCTTGTGCCATGCCGTGGGTAACTGACCGCAATCTTATGCCGTGGGTAACAGACCGCCTCCTTGTGCCATGGGCAATAGACCGCCTCATTCTGGTGGCAACGGACCGCCTCAGTGTGCTGTGGGTAACGGACCACCTCCTTGTGCCATGCTGTGGGCAACGGACCGCCTCCTTGTGCCGTGGGTAACGGGCTGCCTCATTTTGCCATGGGCAAAGGACCGCCTCCTTGTGCTGTGTAGTGGGCAACGGACTGCCTCCTTCTGCCGTGGGCACTAGACTGCCTCCTTGTGCTGTGGGCACCAGACCGCCTCCTTGTGCCGTGGGTAATGGACCACCTCCTTGTGCCGTGGGTAATGGACCACCTCCTTGTGCAGTGGGTAATGGACCACATCCTTTTGCTGTGGGTAAAGGATAGCCTCCTTGTGCTGTGGGTAATGGACCGCCTCTTTGTGCCATGGGTAATAGACTACCTCCTTGTGCCATGCCGTGGGCAACGGACTGCCTCCTTGTGCTGTGGATAACAGGCGGCCTCCTTGTGTCTTGGGTAATGGATTGCCTCCTTGTTCCGTGGGCAACGGACCGCCTCGTTGTGCCATGCAGTGGGTAATGGACCGCCTCCTTGTGCCATGGGTAACGGACCACCTCCTTGTGCCGTGGGTAAAGGACCACCTCCTTGTGCCGTGGGTAACGGATTGCCTCCTTTTGCCTTGGGCAACGAACCGCCTCCTTGTGTGTTCCATGGGCAACAGACCACCTCCTTGTGCCATGGGCAATGGACCACCTCCTAGTGCCATGCCATGGGCAACAGGCCGCCTCCTTGTGCTGTGGGTAACAGACCGCCTCCTTGTGCCGTGGGTAATGGACCACCTCCTTTTGCTGTGGGTAATGGACCTCCTCCTTGTGCCATGGGTAACAGACCACCTCCTTGTGCCGTGGGTAACGAGCCACCTCGTTGTGCCATGGGTAACAGACTGCCTCCTTGTGCCATGCTGTGGGTAACGGACCGCCTCCTTGTGCAGTGGGTAATGGACCACCTCCTTGTGCCGTAGGTTAAGGACCACCTCCTTGTGCCTTGGGTAATGGACCGCCTCCTTGTGCCTTGGGTAACGGACCACCTCCTTGGGCCGTGCTGTGGGCAACGGACCACCTCCTTGTGCCGTGGGTTATGGGCCGCCTCCTTCCGCCATGGGTAATGGATTGCCTCCTTGTGCCGTGTGCAACGGACCGCCTCCTTGTGCCGTAGGTTAAGGACCACCTCCTTGTGCCTTGGGTAATGGACCGCCTCCTTGTGCCTTGGGTAATGGACCACCTCCTTGGGCCGTGCTGTGGGCAACGGACCACCTCCTTGTGCCATGGGCAACAGACCGCCTCCTTGTGCCATGGGCAATGGACCGCCTCCTAGTGCCATGGGCAACAGACCGCCTCCTTGTGCCATGGGCAATGGACTGCCTCCTAGTGCCGTGCCATGGGCAACAGAACGCCTCCTAGTGCCATGGGTAACGGGCTGCCTCCTTGTGCCGTGTGGAATGGATTGCCTCCTTATGCTGTGGGCAATTGCCCGTCTCCTTGTGCCATGCCATAGGCACCAGACCACCTCCTTGTGCTGTGCCGTACCTACTGGACCGCCTCCTTGTGCTGTGGGTAACGGACCGCCTCCTTGAGTTGTGGGTAACAGACCACCTCCTTCTGCTGTGGGTAACAGATCACCTCCTTGTGACATGGGTAACGGACCGCCTCCTTGTGCCGTGGGTAACAGACCGCCTCCTTGTGCTGTGGGTAACGGACCGGCTCCTTGTGCTGTGCCGTGGGCAACAGACCGCCTACTTCTGCCGTGGGCAACGGACCACCTCCTTGTGGCATGGGCAATGGACCACCTCCTGTTCTGTGCTGTGGTCACCGGACTGCCTCCTTGTGCCGTGGGTAACGGACCGCCTCCTTGTGCCGTGGGTAACGGACCGCCTCCTTGTGCCGTGGGTAACGGACCACCTCCTTGTGCTGTGCTGTGGGTAATAGACCTCCTCCTTGTGCAGTGGGTAACAGACTGCCTCCTTGTGCCGTGAGTAACGGACCGCCTCCTTGTGCTGTGGGTAACGAACCGCCTCCTTGTGCCATTTTATGGGCAATGGACCACCTCCTTGTACCATGCCATGGGCAACAGACCGCCCCGTTGTGCCTTGCCATGGGTAGCGGACCACCTCCTTGTGTCATGGGTAACGGACCGCCTCCTTGTGCCGTGAGTAACGGACCACCTCCTTGTGCCGTGGGTAATGGACCACCTCCTTGTGCCGTGGGCAATGGAATGCCTCCTTGTGACTTGGGCAATGGGCTGCCTCCTTGTGCCATGGGTAATGGAACGCCTCCATGTGCCATGAGTAACGGACCGCCTCCTTGTGCCATGCCGTGGGTAACTGACCGCAATCTTATGCCGTGGGTAACAGACCGCCTCCTTGTGCCATGGGCAATAGACCACCTCATTCTGGTGGCAACGGACCGCCTCGGTGTGCTGTGGGTAACGGACCACCTCCTTGTGCCATGCTGTGGGCAACGGACCGCCTCCTTGTGCCGTGGGTAACGGGCTGCCTCATTTTGCCATGGGCAAAGGACCGCCCACTTGTGCTGTGTAGTGGGCAACGGACTGCCTCCTTCTGCCGTGGGCACCAGACTGCCTCCTTGTGCTGTGGGCACCAGACCGCCTCCTTGTGCCGTGGGTAACGGACCACCTCCTTGTGCCGTGGGTAATGGACCACCTCCTTGTGCAGTGGGTAATGGACCACATCCTTTTGCTGTGGGTAACGGATAGCCTCCTTGTGCTGTGGGTAATGGACCGCCTCTTTGTGCCATGGGTAATAGACTACCTCCTTGTGCCATGCCGTGGGCAACGGACTGCCTCCTTGTGCTGTGGATAACAGGTGGCCTCCTTGTGTCTTGGGTAATGGATTGCCTCCTTGTTCCGTGGGCAACGGACCGCCTCGTTGTGCCATGCAGTGGGTAATGGACCGCCTCTTTGTGCCATGGGTAACGGACCACCTCCTTGTGCCGTGGGTAAAGGACCACCTCCTTGTGCCGTGGGTAACGGATTGCCTCCTTTTGCCTTGGGCAACGAACCGCCTCCTTGTGTGTTCCATGGGCAACAGACCACCTCCTTGTGCCATGGGCAATGGACCACCTCCTAGTGCCATGCCATGGGCAACAGGCCGCCTCCTTGTGCTGTGGGTAACAGACCGCCTCCTTGTGCCGTGGGTAATGGACCACCTCCTTTTGCTGTGGGTAATGGACCTCCTCCTTGTGCCATGGGTAACAGACCACCTCCTTGTGCCGTGGGTAACGAGCCACCTCGTTGTGCCATGGGTAACAGACTGCCTCCTTGTGCCATGCTGTGGGTAACGGACCGCCTCCTTGTGCAGTGGGTAATGGACCACCTCCTTGTGCCGTAGGTTAAGGACCACCTCCTTGTGCCTTGGGTAATGGACCGCCTCCTTGTGCCTTGGGTAACGGACCACCTCCTTGGGCCGTGCTGTGGGCAACGGACCACCTCCTTGTGCCGTGGGTTATGGGCCGCCTCCTTCCGCCATGGGTAATGGATTGCCTCCTTGTGCCGTGTGCAACGGACCGCCTCCTTGTGCCGTAGGTTAAGGACCACCTCCTTGTGCCTTGGGTAATGGACCGCCTCCTTGTGCCTTGGGTAACGGACCACCTCCTTGGGCCGTGCTGTGGGCAACGGACCACCTCCTTGTGCCATGGGCAACAGACCGCCTCCTTGTGCCATGGGCAATGGACCGCCTCCTAGTGCCATGGGCAACAGACCGCCTCCTTGTGCCATGGGCAATGGACTGCCTCCTAGTGCCGTGCCATGGGCAACAGAACGCCTCCTAGTGCCATGGGTAACGGGCTGCCTCCTTGTGCCGTGTGGAATGGATTGCCTCCTTATGCTGTGGGCAATTGCCCGCCTCCTTGTGCCATGCCATTGGCACCAGACCACCTCCTTGTGCTGTGCCGTACCTACTGGACCGCCTCCTTGTGCTGTGGGTAACGGACCGCCTCCTTGAGTTGTGGGTAACAGACCACCTCCTTGTGCTGTGGGTAACAGATCACCTCCTTGTGCCATGGGTAACGGACCGTCTCCTTGTGCCGTGGGTAACAGACCGCCTCCTTGTGCTGTGGGTAACGGACCGGCTCCTTGTGCTGTGCCGTGGGCAACAGACCACCTACTTCTGCCATGGGCAACGGACCACCTCCTTGTGGCATGGGCAATGGACCACCTCCTGTTCTGTGCTGTGGTCACCGGACTGCCTCCTTGTGCCGTGGGTAACGGACCGCCTCCTTGTGCCGTGGGTAACGGACCGCCTCCTTGTGCCGTGGGTAACGGACCACCTCCTTGTGCTGTGCTGTGGGTAACAGACCTCCTCCTTGTGCAGTGGGTAACGGACTGCCTCCTTGTGCCGTGTGTAATGGACCGCCTCCTTGTGCTGCAGGTAATGGACCACCTCCTTCTGCCATGCAGTGGGTAACGGATTGCCTCCTTGTGCCGTGAGTAACGGACCACCTCCTTGTGCTATGCCGTGGGTAACAGACCGCCTCCTTGTGCCGTGCTGTGGGTAATGGACCGCCTCCTTCTGCCGTGCTGTGGGTAATGGACTGCCTCCTTGTGCCGTGCTGTGGGTAATGGACCACCTCCTTGTGCCATGGGTAACGGACCACATCCTTGTGCCGTGCTGTGGGTAACAGACCGCCTCCTTGTGCCATGCTGTGGGTAATGGACCGCCTCCTTGTGCCGTGCTGTGGGTAATGGACCGCCTCCTTGTGCCGTGCTGTGGGCAATGGGCCGCCTCCTTGTGCCATGCCATGGCTAACAGACTGCCTCCTTGTCCCAATGGTAACAGACCACCTCCTTGTGCCGTGGGTAAAGGACCACCTCCTTATGCCTTGGGTAATGGACTGCCTCCTTGTGCCTTGGGTAATGGACCGCCTCCTTGTGCCATGCTGTGGGCAATGGACCGTCTCCTTCTGCCGTGGGTTATGGGCCGCCTCCTTCTGCCGTGGGTAACGGATTGCCTCCTTGTGCCTTGGGCAATGGACCACCTCTTTGTGCCGTGCTGTGGGCAACGGACTGCCTCCTTGTGCCATGGGCAACGGACTGCCTCCTAGTGCCATGCCTTGGGCAACGGACCGCCACCTTGTGCCATGCTGTGGGCAATGGACTGCCTCCTAGTGCAGTACCGTCGGCAATGGATCACCTCCTTGTGCCATGCTTTTGGTAATGGACCACCTCCTTGTGCCGTGGGCAACAGTCCGCTTCCTTGTTCCGTGCTGTGGGCAACAGACTGCCTCCTTGTGCTGTGGGCAACGGACCGCCTCCTTGAGCGGGGTACACCAGACCCCCTCCTAATGCCGTGGGTAACGGACCACCTCTTTGTGCTGTGGGTTACGGACCGCCTCTTTGTGCCATGGGTAACCGACCGCCTCCTTGTGCTGTGGGGAATGGACCGCCTCCTTGTGCTGTGCCGTGGCCAATGGACCGCCTCCTTGTGCCATGGGAAAAAGACTGCCTCCTTGTGCCGTTTTAACAGACCGCCTCCTTGTACTGTGGGTAACAGACTGCCTCCTTGTGCCATGGGTAACAGACTGCCTCCTTGTGCCATGGGTAACTGACTGCCTCCTTGTGCCGTGGGTAACTGACTGCCTCCTTGTGCCATGCCGTGGGTAACAGACAGCCTCCTTCTCCTTGTGCCATGCCTTGGGAAACAGAGCGCCTTCTTGTGCCGTGGGTAACGGACCACCTCTTTGTGCTGTGGGTAACGGACCGCCTCCTTGTGCTGTGGGGAAAGGACCTCCTCCTTGTGCTGTGCCATGGGCAACGGACTTCCTCCTTGTGCCATGGGCAAAGAACCACCTCCTTGTGCAGTGGGAAACAGACCACCTCATTGTGCCGTGGGTAATGGACTGCCTCCTTGTGCTGTGCTGTGGGTAACAGACTGCCTCCTTGTGCCGTGTGTAACAGACTGCCTCCTTGTGCCGTGAGTAACGGACCGCCTCCTTGTGCTGTGGGTAACGAACCGCCTCCTTGTGCCATTTTATGGGCAATGGACCACCTCCTTGTACCATGCCATGGGCAATGGACCGCCCCGTTGTGCCTTGCCATGGGTAGCGGACCACCTCCTTGTGTCATGGGTAACGGACCGCCTCCTTGTGCCGTGAGTAACGGACCACCTCCTTGTGCCATGGGTAATGGACCACCTCCTTGTGCCGTGGGCAATGGAATGCCTCCTTGTGACTTGGGCAATGGGCTGCCTCCTTGTGCCGTGGGTAATGGACCGCTTTCTTGTGCCATGAGTAACAAACCGCCTCCTTGTGCCATGCCGTGGGTAACTGACCGCAATCTTATGCCGTGGGTAACAGACCGCCTCCTTGTGCCATGGGCAATAGACCGCCTCATTCTGGTGGCAACGGACCGCCTCAGTGTGCTGTGGGTAACGGACCACCTCCTTGTGCCATGCTGTGGGCAACGGACCGCCTCCTTGTGCCGTGGGTAACGGGCTGCCTCATTTTGCCATGGGCAAAGGACCGCCTCCTTGTGCTGTGTAGTGGGCAACGGACTGCCTCCTTCTGCCGTGGGCACTAGACTGCCTCCTTGTGCTGTGGGCACCAGACCGCCTCCTTGTGCCGTGGGTAATGGACCACCTCCTTGTGCCGTGGGTAATGGACCACCTCCTTGTGCAGTGGGTAATGGACCACATCCTTTTGCTGTGGGTAAAGGATAGCCTCCTTGTGCTGTGGGTAATGGACCGCCTCTTTGTGCCATGGGTAATAGACTACCTCCTTGTGCCATGCCGTGGGCAACGGACTGCCTCCTTGTGCTGTGGATAACAGGCGGCCTCCTTGTGTCTTGGGTAATGGATTGCCTCCTTGTTCCGTGGGCAACGGACCGCCTCGTTGTGCCATGCAGTGGGTAATGGACCGCCTCCTTGTGCCATGGGTAACGGACCACCTCCTTGTGCCGTGGGTAAAGGACCACCTCCTTGTGCCGTGGGTAACGGATTGCCTCCTTTTGCCTTGGGCAACGAACCGCCTCCTTGTGTGTTCCATGGGCAACAGACCACCTCCTTGTGCCATGGGCAATGGACCACCTCCTAGTGCCATGCCATGGGCAACAGGCCGCCTCCTTGTGCTGTGGGTAACAGACCGCCTCCTTGTGCCGTGGGTAATGGACCACCTCCTTTTGCTGTGGGTAATGGACCTCCTCCTTGTGCCATGGGTAACAGACCACCTCCTTGTGCCGTGGGTAACGAGCCACCTCGTTGTGCCATGGGTAACAGACTGCCTCCTTGTGCCATGCTGTGGGTAACGGACCGCCTCCTTGTGCAGTGGGTAATGGACCACCTCCTTGTGCCGTAGGTTAAGGACCACCTCCTTGTGCCTTGGGTAATGGACCGCCTCCTTGTGCCTTGGGTAACGGACCACCTCCTTGGGCCGTGCTGTGGGCAACGGACCACCTCCTTGTGCCGTGGGTTATGGGCCGCCTCCTTCCGCCATGGGTAATGGATTGCCTCCTTGTGCCGTGTGCAACGGACCGCCTCCTTGTGCCGTAGGTTAAGGACCACCTCCTTGTGCCTTGGGTAATGGACCGCCTCCTTGTGCCTTGGGTAATGGACCACCTCCTTGGGCCGTGCTGTGGGCAACGGACCACCTCCTTGTGCCATGGGCAACAGACCGCCTCCTTGTGCCATGGGCAATGGACCGCCTCCTAGTGCCATGGGCAACAGACCGCCTCCTTGTGCCATGGGCAATGGACTGCCTCCTAGTGCCGTGCCATGGGCAACAGAACGCCTCCTAGTGCCATGGGTAACGGGCTGCCTCCTTGTGCCGTGTGGAATGGATTGCCTCCTTATGCTGTGGGCAATTGCCCGTCTCCTTGTGCCATGCCATAGGCACCAGACCACCTCCTTGTGCTGTGCCGTACCTACTGGACCGCCTCCTTGTGCTGTGGGTAACGGACCGCCTCCTTGAGTTGTGGGTAACAGACCACCTCCTTCTGCTGTGGGTAACAGATCACCTCCTTGTGACATGGGTAACGGACCGCCTCCTTGTGCCGTGGGTAACAGACCGCCTCCTTGTGCTGTGGGTAACGGACCGGCTCCTTGTGCTGTGCCGTGGGCAACAGACCGCCTACTTCTGCCGTGGGCAACGGACCACCTCCTTGTGGCATGGGCAATGGACCACCTCCTGTTCTGTGCTGTGGTCACCGGACTGCCTCCTTGTGCCGTGGGTAACGGACCGCCTCCTTGTGCCGTGGGTAACGGACCGCCTCCTTGTGCCGTGGGTAACGGACCACCTCCTTGTGCTGTGCTGTGGGTAATAGACCTCCTCCTTGTGCAGTGGGTAACAGACTGCCTCCTTGTGCCGTGAGTAACGGACCGCCTCCTTGTGCTGTGGGTAACGAACCGCCTCCTTGTGCCATTTTATGGGCAATGGACCACCTCCTTGTACCATGCCATGGGCAACAGACCGCCCCGTTGTGCCTTGCCATGGGTAGCGGACCACCTCCTTGTGTCATGGGTAACGGACCGCCTCCTTGTGCCGTGAGTAACGGACCACCTCCTTGTGCCGTGGGTAATGGACCACCTCCTTGTGCCGTGGGCAATGGAATGCCTCCTTGTGACTTGGGCAATGGGCTGCCTCCTTGTGCCATGGGTAATGGAACGCCTCCATGTGCCATGAGTAACGGACCGCCTCCTTGTGCCATGCCGTGGGTAACTGACCGCAATCTTATGCCGTGGGTAACAGACCGCCTCCTTGTGCCATGGGCAATAGACCACCTCATTCTGGTGGCAACGGACCGCCTCGGTGTGCTGTGGGTAACGGACCACCTCCTTGTGCCATGCTGTGGGCAACGGACCGCCTCCTTGTGCCGTGGGTAACGGGCTGCCTCATTTTGCCATGGGCAAAGGACCGCCCACTTGTGCTGTGTAGTGGGCAACGGACTGCCTCCTTCTGCCGTGGGCACCAGACTGCCTCCTTGTGCTGTGGGCACCAGACCGCCTCCTTGTGCCGTGGGTAACGGACCACCTCCTTGTGCCGTGGGTAATGGACCACCTCCTTGTGCAGTGGGTAATGGACCACATCCTTTTGCTGTGGGTAACGGATAGCCTCCTTGTGCTGTGGGTAATGGACCGCCTCTTTGTGCCATGGGTAATAGACTACCTCCTTGTGCCATGCCGTGGGCAACGGACTGCCTCCTTGTGCTGTGGATAACAGGTGGCCTCCTTGTGTCTTGGGTAATGGATTGCCTCCTTGTTCCGTGGGCAACGGACCGCCTCGTTGTGCCATGCAGTGGGTAATGGACCGCCTCTTTGTGCCATGGGTAACGGACCACCTCCTTGTGCCGTGGGTAAAGGACCACCTCCTTGTGCCGTGGGTAACGGATTGCCTCCTTTTGCCTTGGGCAACGAACCGCCTCCTTGTGTGTTCCATGGGCAACAGACCACCTCCTTGTGCCATGGGCAATGGACCACCTCCTAGTGCCATGCCATGGGCAACAGGCCGCCTCCTTGTGCTGTGGGTAACAGACCGCCTCCTTGTGCCGTGGGTAATGGACCACCTCCTTTTGCTGTGGGTAATGGACCTCCTCCTTGTGCCATGGGTAACAGACCACCTCCTTGTGCCGTGGGTAACGAGCCACCTCGTTGTGCCATGGGTAACAGACTGCCTCCTTGTGCCATGCTGTGGGTAACGGACCGCCTCCTTGTGCAGTGGGTAATGGACCACCTCCTTGTGCCGTAGGTTAAGGACCACCTCCTTGTGCCTTGGGTAATGGACCGCCTCCTTGTGCCTTGGGTAACGGACCACCTCCTTGGGCCGTGCTGTGGGCAACGGACCACCTCCTTGTGCCGTGGGTTATGGGCCGCCTCCTTCCGCCATGGGTAATGGATTGCCTCCTTGTGCCGTGTGCAACGGACCGCCTCCTTGTGCCGTAGGTTAAGGACCACCTCCTTGTGCCTTGGGTAATGGACCGCCTCCTTGTGCCTTGGGTAACGGACCACCTCCTTGGGCCGTGCTGTGGGCAACGGACCACCTCCTTGTGCCATGGGCAACAGACCGCCTCCTTGTGCCATGGGCAATGGACCGCCTCCTAGTGCCATGGGCAACAGACCGCCTCCTTGTGCCATGGGCAATGGACTGCCTCCTAGTGCCGTGCCATGGGCAACAGAACGCCTCCTAGTGCCATGGGTAACGGGCTGCCTCCTTGTGCCGTGTGGAATGGATTGCCTCCTTATGCTGTGGGCAATTGCCCGCCTCCTTGTGCCATGCCATTGGCACCAGACCACCTCCTTGTGCTGTGCCGTACCTACTGGACCGCCTCCTTGTGCTGTGGGTAACGGACCGCCTCCTTGAGTTGTGGGTAACAGACCACCTCCTTGTGCTGTGGGTAACAGATCACCTCCTTGTGCCATGGGTAACGGACCGTCTCCTTGTGCCGTGGGTAACAGACCGCCTCCTTGTGCTGTGGGTAACGGACCGGCTCCTTGTGCTGTGCCGTGGGCAACAGACCACCTACTTCTGCCATGGGCAACGGACCACCTCCTTGTGGCATGGGCAATGGACCACCTCCTGTTCTGTGCTGTGGTCACCGGACTGCCTCCTTGTGCCGTGGGTAACGGACCGCCTCCTTGTGCCGTGGGTAACGGACCGCCTCCTTGTGCCGTGGGTAACGGACCACCTCCTTGTGCTGTGCTGTGGGTAACAGACCTCCTCCTTGTGCAGTGGGTAACGGACTGCCTCCTTGTGCCGTGTGTAATGGACCGCCTCCTTGTGCTGCAGGTAATGGACCACCTCCTTCTGCCATGCAGTGGGTAACGGATTGCCTCCTTGTGCCGTGAGTAACGGACCACCTCCTTGTGCTATGCCGTGGGTAACAGACCGCCTCCTTGTGCCGTGCTGTGGGTAATGGACCGCCTCCTTCTGCCGTGCTGTGGGTAATGGACTGCCTCCTTGTGCCGTGCTGTGGGTAATGGACCACCTCCTTGTGCCATGGGTAACGGACCACATCCTTGTGCCGTGCTGTGGGTAACAGACCGCCTCCTTGTGCCATGCTGTGGGTAATGGACCGCCTCCTTGTGCCGTGCTGTGGGTAATGGACCGCCTCCTTGTGCCGTGCTGTGGGCAATGGGCCGCCTCCTTGTGCCATGCCATGGCTAACAGACTGCCTCCTTGTCCCAATGGTAACAGACCACCTCCTTGTGCCGTGGGTAAAGGACCACCTCCTTATGCCTTGGGTAATGGACTGCCTCCTTGTGCCTTGGGTAATGGACCGCCTCCTTGTGCCATGCTGTGGGCAATGGACCGTCTCCTTCTGCCGTGGGTTATGGGCCGCCTCCTTCTGCCGTGGGTAACGGATTGCCTCCTTGTGCCTTGGGCAATGGACCACCTCTTTGTGCCGTGCTGTGGGCAACGGACTGCCTCCTTGTGCCATGGGCAACGGACTGCCTCCTAGTGCCATGCCTTGGGCAACGGACCGCCACCTTGTGCCATGCTGTGGGCAATGGACTGCCTCCTAGTGCAGTACCGTCGGCAATGGATCACCTCCTTGTGCCATGCTTTTGGTAATGGACCACCTCCTTGTGCCGTGGGCAACAGTCCGCTTCCTTGTTCCGTGCTGTGGGCAACAGACTGCCTCCTTGTGCTGTGGGCAACGGACCGCCTCCTTGTGCCGTGCTGTGGGCAACAGACTGCCTCCTTGTGCCGTGGGCAACGGACTGCCTCCTTGTGCCGTGCAGTGGGCAACGGACCGCCTCCTTCTGCCATGGGTAATGGACCACCTCCTTGTGCCGTGGGCAAGGGACCGCCTCCTTGTGCCGTGGGCAAGGGACCGCCTCCTTGTGCCGTGGGCAAGGGACCGCCTCCTTGTGCCAAGGGTAACGGACTACCTCCTTGTGCCATGGGTAATTGACCGCCTCCTTGTGATGTGCCGTGGGCAATGGACTGCAACAGACCACCTCCTTATGCTGTGGGCAACAGACCACCTCCTTGTGCCGTGCTGTGGGCAACATACCACCTCCTTGTGCCATACCGTAGGCAACGGACCGCCTCTGTGAGCCATGCTTTGGGCAACGGACTGTGTTAGTGCCTTTCTATGGGCAACAGACCACGTCATAGTGATGTGCCATGGGTACCGGACTGCGTCCTAGTGCTGTTCCGTGGGCAACGGACAACCTCCTTGTGCCGTGATGTGGGCAGCAGACTGCCTCCTTGTGCCATGACGTGGGCAACGGACCGCCTCTGTGAGCCATGCTTTGGGCAACGGACTGTGTTAGTGCCGTTCTATGGGCAACAGACCGCGTCATAGTGATGTGCCATGGGTACCGGACTGCGTCCTAGTGCTGTTCCGTGGGCAACGGACAACCTCCTTGTGCCGTGATGTGGGCAGCAGACTGCCTCCTTATGCCATGCCTGAGCACTGGACTGCCTCCTTGGCCGTGGGTAATGGACCACCTCCTTGTGCCATGGTTAACAAACCACCTCCTTGTGCCGTGGGTAATGGATCGCCTCCTTGTGCTGTGGGTAAGGGACCGCCTCTTTGTGCCCTGGGCAATGGACCACCTTCTTGTGCCATGGGCAACGGACCACCTCCTTCTCTGTGCCGTGGACACCGACCCGCCTCCTTGTGCCATGGGTACTCGACCGCCTCTTTGTGCTGTGTGTAAGGGACCACCTACTTCTGCCGTGGGTAACGGACCACCTCCTTCTGCCATGGGCAATGGACCACCTCCTTGTGCCATAGGCAACACACCACCTCCTTGTGCCATGCCGCGGGAAACAGACCACCTCCTTGTGCTGTGCTGTGGGTAACAGACCACCTCCTTGTGCCGTGGGTAACAAACAGCCTCCTTGTGCCATGGGCAACAGACCACCTTGTTGTGCCGTGGGCAATGGACCGCCTCGTTGTGCCATGCCTTGGTTAACAGACCGCCTCCTTGTGCTATGGGTAATGGACCACCTCCTTGTGCCGTGAGTAAAGGACCACCTCCTTGTGACATGGGTAATGGACCGCCTCCTTGTGCCTTGGGTAATGGACCACCTCCTTGGGCCGTGCTGTGGGCAATGGACCACCTCCTTGTGCCATGGGTTACGGGTCGCCTCTTTCCGTCATGGGTAATGGATTGCCTCCTTGTGCAGTGGGCAACGGACCGCCTCCTAGTGCCATGGGCAACAGACCGCCTCCTTGTGCCATGGGCAATGGACTGCCTCCTAGTGCCATGCCATGGGCAACAGAACGCCTCCTAGTGCCATGGGTAACGGGCTGCCTCCTTGTGCCGTGTGGAATGGATTGCCTCCTTATGCTGTGGGCAATTGCCTGCCTCCTTATGCTGTGGGCAATTGCCTGCCTCCTTGTGCCATGCCATGGGCACCAGACCACCTCCTTGTGCTGTGCCGTGACTACTGGACCGCCTCCTTGTGCTGTGGGTAACGGACCGCCTCCTTGAGTTGTGGGTAACAGACCACCTCCTTGTGCCATGTGTAACGGACCACCTCCTTGTGGCATGGGCAATGGACCACCTCCTGTTCTGTGCTGTGGTCACCGGACTGCCTCCTTGTGCCGTGGGTAACGGACCGCCTCCTTGTGCCGTGGGTAACGGACCGCCTCCTTGTGCCATGGTTAACGGACCACCTCCTTGTGCTGTGGGTAATGGACCGGCTCCTTGTGCTGTGCCGTGGGCAACAGACCGCCTACTTCTGCCGTGGGCAACGGACCACCTCCTTGTGGCATGGGCTATGGACCACCTCCTGTTCTGTGCTGTGGTCACCGGACTGCCTCCTTGTGCCGTGGGTAACGGACCGCCTCCTTGTGCCGTGGGTAAAGGACCGCCTCCTTGTGCCGTGGGTAACGGACCGCCTCCTTGTGCCATGGTTAACGGACCACCTCCTTGTGCTGTGGGTAACAGACCTCCTCCTTGTGCAGTGGGTAACAGACTGCCTCCTTGTGCCATGTGTAATGGACCGCCTCCTTGTGCCGCAGGTAATGGACCACCTCCTTCTGCCTTGCAGTGGGTAACGGATTGCCTCCTTGTGCCGTGAGTAACGGACCACCTCCTTGTGCTATGCCGTGGGTAACAGACCGCCTCCTTGTGCCGTACTGTGGGTAATGGACCGCCTCCTTGTGCCATGCTGTGGGTAATAGACCGCCTCCTTGTGCCGTGCTGTGGGTAATGGACCACCTCCTTGTGCCGTGGTTAACAGACCACATCCTTGTGCCGTGCTGTGGGTAACAGACCGCCTCCTTGTGCCGTGCTGTGGGTAATGGACCGCCTCCTTGTGCCGTGCTGTGGGTAATGGACCGCCTCCTTGTGCCGTGCTGTGGGTAATGGACCGCCTCCTTGTGCCGTGCTGTGGGCAATGGATCACCTCCTTGTGCCATGCTTTTGGTAATGGACCACCTCCTTGTGCCGTGGGCAACAGTCCGCTTCCTTGTGCCATGCTGTGGGCAACAGACTGCCTCCTTGTGCTGTGGGCAACGGATCGCCTCCTTGTGCCGTGCTGTGGGCAACAGACTGCCTCCTTGTGCCGTGGGCAACGGACTGCCTCCTTGTGCCGTGCAGTGGGCAACGGACCGCCTCCTTCTGCCATGGGTAATGGACCACCTCCTTGTGCCGTGGGCAAGGGACCGCCTCCTTGTGCCGTGGGCAAGGGACCACCTCCTTGTGCCGTGGGCAAGGGACCACCTCCTTGTGCCAAGGGTAACGGACTACCTCCTTGTGCCATGGGTAATTGACCGCCTCCTTGTGACGTGCCGTGGGCAATGGACTGCAACAGACCACCTCCTTATGCTGTGGGCAACGGACGACCTCCTTGTGCCGTGATGTGGGCAGCAGACTGCATCCTTGTGCCATGACGTGGGCAACAGACTGCCTCCTTATGCCATGCCTGAGCACTGGACTGCCTCCTTGGCCGTGGGTAATGGACCACCTCCTTGTGCCATGGTTAACAAACCACCTCCTTGTGCAGTGGGTAATGGATCGCCTCCTTGTGCTGTGGGTAAGGGACCGCCTCTTTGTGCCATGGGCAATGGACCACCTCCTTGTGCCATGGGCAACGGACCACCTCCTTGTTCTGTGCTGTGGACACCGACCCGCCTCCTTGTGCCATGGGTACTCGACTGCCTCTTTGTGCTGTGGGTAACGGACCACCTCCTTCTGCCGTGGGTAACGGACCACCTCCTTCTGCCATGAGCAATGGACCGCCTCCTTGTGCCATAGGCAACACACCACCTCCTTGTGCCATGCCGCGGGTAACAGACACCTCCTTGTGCTGTGCTGTGGGTAACAGACCACCTCCTTGTGCCGTGGGTAACAAACAGCCTCCTTGTGCCATGGGCAACAGACCACCTTGTTGTGCCGTGGGCAATGGACCGCCTCGTTGTGCCATGCCGTGGTTAACGGACCGCCTCCTTGTGCTATGGGTAATGGACCACCTCCTTGTGCCGTGAGTAAAGGACCACCTCCTTGTGCCATAGGTAACGGACCGCCTCCTTGTGCCTTGGGTAATGGACCACCTCCTTGTGCCATGCTGTGGGTAACAGACCGCCTCCTTGTGCCTTGGGTTATGGGCTGGCTCCTTCTGCCTTGGGTAACAGATTGCCTCCTTGTGCCGTGGACAACTGACCACCTCCTTGTGCCATGGACAACGGACCACCTCCTAGGGCCATGCCGTTGGGCAACGGACCACCTCCTTGTGCCGTGCTGTGGGCAACAGACTTCCTCCTTGTGCCGTGGGCAACAGACTGCCTCCTTGTGCCGTGCAGTGGGCAACGGACCGCCTCCTTCTGCCATGGGTAATGGACCACCTCCTTGTGCCGTGGGCAAGGGACCGCCTCCTTGTGCCGTGGGCAAGGGACCACCTCCTTGTGCCAAGGGTAACAGACCACCTCCTTGTGCCAAGGGTAACAGACAACCTCCTTGTGCTGTGCTGTGGGTAACAGACCACCTCCTTGTGCCGTGGGTAACAAACAGCCTCCTTGTGCCATGGGCAACAGACCACCTTGGTGTGCCATGGGCAACAGACCACCTTGGTGTGCCGTGGGCAATGGACCGCCTCGTTGTGCCATGCCGTGGTTAACGGACCGCCTCCTTGTGCTATGGGTAATGGACCGCCTCCTTGTGCTATGGGTAATGGACCACCTCCTTGTGCCGTGAGTAAAGGACCACCTCCTTGTGCCATGGGTAACGGACCGCCTCCTTGTGCCTTGGGTAATGGACCACCTCCTTGTGCCGTGGTGTGGGTAACAGACCGCCTCCTTGTGCCTTGGGTTATGGGCTGGCTCCTTCTGCCTTGGGTAACAGATTGCCTCCTTGTGCCGTGGACAACTGACCACCTCCTTGTGCCATGGACAACGGACCACCTCCTAGTGCCATGCCGTGGGCAACGGACCGCCTCCTTGTGCTGAGGGTAACGGACCCCCTCCTTGTGCCGTGGGTAACAGACCACCTCCTTGTGCTGTGGGTAATGGACCACCTCCTTGTGAAGTGCTGTGGGCAACGGACTGCCTCCTTGTGCTGTGGGCAACGGACCGCCTCCTTGTGCCGTGGGTAACATATTGCCTCCTTGTGCTGTGGGCAATAGACCGGCTCCTTGTGTCATGGACACTGGACCGCCTCCTTGTGCCGTGGACACCAGACCGCCTCCTGGTGCCTTGAGTAACGGACCACCTCTTTGTACTGTGGGTAACGGACTGCCTCTTTGTGCCGTGGGTAACAGATCGCCTCCTTGTGCTGTGGAGAAAGGACCTCCTCCTTGTGCCGTGCCATGGGCAACGGACTGCTTCCTTGTGCCATGGGCAACGGACTGCTTCCTTGTGCCATGGGCAATGGACCACCTCCTTGTGCATTGGGCAACAGACCACCTCATTGTGCTGTGGGTAACGGACTGCCTCCTTGTGCCGTGCTGTGGGTAACAGACTGCCTCCTTGTGCTGTGGGTAACAGACCGCCTCCTTGTGCCATGAGTTACAGACCACCTCCTTGTGCTGTGGGTAAAGGACTGCCTCCTTGTGCCATGTTATGGGCAATGGACCACCTCCTTCTGCCATGCCATGGGCAATGGACCGCCCAGTTGTGCCTTGCCATGGGTAGCGGACCGCCTCCTTGTGCCATGGGTAACGTACCGCCTCCTTGTGCCATGGGTAACAGACCTCCTCCTTGTGCCGTGGGTAATGGACCACCTCCTTGTGCCGTGGGCAATGGAACCCCTTCTTGTGCCTTGGGCAATGGGCTGCATCCTTGTGCCGTGGGTAATGGACTGCTTCCTTGTGCCATGAGTAATGGACAACCTGCTTGTGCCATGCTGTGGGTAACTGACCGCAACCTTATGCCATGGGTAACAGACCGCCTCCTTGTGCCATGGGCAATGGACCGCCTCGTTGTTTCAGTGGCAACGGACCACCTCGGTGTGCTGTGGGTAACGGACCGCTTCCTTGTACTGTGGGTAACAGACCGCCTCCTTGTTCTATAGGTAACAGACCGTCTCCTTGTGCCGTGCTGTGGGCAACAGACCGCCTCCTTGTGCTGTGGGTAACGGGCCGCTTCATTTTGCCATGGGCAAAGGACCACCTCCTTGTGCTGTGTCGTGGGCAACGGACCGCCTCCTTCTGCCGTGGGCACCGGACTGCCTCCTTGTGCTGTGGGCACCAGGCCGCCTCCTTGTGCCGTGGGTAACGGACCACCTCCTTGTGCCGTGGGTAACGGACCACCTCCTTGTGCCGTGGGTAACGAACCACCTCCTTGTGCAGTGGGTAATGGACCACATCCTTTTGCTGTGGGTAACAGATAGCCTCCTTGTGCCGTGGGTAACGGACCGCCTCTTTGTGCCGTGGGTAATAGACCGCCTCTTTGTGCCGTGGGTAATAGACCGCCTCTTTGTGCTGTGGAGAACAGGCTGACTCTGTGTCTTGGGTAATGGATGCCTCCTTCTGCCGTGGGCAACGGACCACCTCGTTGTGCCATGCAGTGGGTAACAGACCACCTCCTTGTGTCATGGGTAACGGACCGCCTCCTTGTGCCTTGGGTAACGGACCTCCTCCTTGTGCCGTGCTGTGGGCAATAGACCGCCTCCTTGTGCCGTGGGTTATGGGCCACCTCCTTCTGCCATGGGTAACGGATTGCCTCCTTTTGCCGTGGGCAACGAACCACCTCCTTGTGTGTTCCATGGGCAACGGACCGCCTCCTTGTGCCATGGGCAACGGACCACCTCCTAGTGCCATGAGGTGGGCAACAGGCCGCCTCCTTGTGCTGTGGGTAATGGACCGCCTCCTTGTGCCATGGGTAACGGACCACCTCCTTGTGCTGTGGGTAATGGACCGCCTCCTTGTGATGTGCTGTGGGCAATGGACTGCCTCCTTGTGCCGTGGGTAACATATTGCCTCCTTGTGCCATGGGCAATGGAACGCCTCCTTGTGCGGTGGACACCAGACCGCCTCCTGGTGCCGTGAGTAACGGACCACCTCTTTGTGCTGTGGGCAACGGACCGCCTCCTTGTGCTGTGGGCAACGGACCGCCTCCTTCTACTGTGGGCACCAGACTGCCTCCTTGTACTGTGTGCACCAGACCGCCTCCTTGTGCCGCGGGTAACGGACCACCTCCTTGTGCCGTGGGTAACGGACTGCCTCCTTGTGCAGTGGGTAATGGACCACATCCTTTTGCTGTGGGTAACAGATAGCCTCCTTGTGCCGTGGGTAACGAACTGCCTCTTTGTGCTTTGGGTAATAGACCACCTCCTTGTGCCATGCGTGCGCAACGGACTGCCTCCTTGTGCTGTGGATAACAGACTGCCTCCTTGTGTCTTGGGTAACGGATTGCCTCCTTGTGCCGTGGGCAACGGACCGCCTCGTTGTGCCATGCAGTGGGTAACGGACCGCCTCCTTCTGCCATGGGTAACGGACCACCTCCTTGTGCTGTGGGTAAAGGACCACCTCCTTGTGCCATGGGTAACGGACCGCCTCCTTGTGCCTTGGGTAACGGACCACCTCCTTGTGCCGTGGGTTATGGGCCGCCTCCTTCTGCCATTGGTAACGGATTGCCTCCTTTTGCTGTGGGCAACGAACCGCCTCCTTGTGTGTTCCGTGGGCAACGGACCGCCTCCTTGTGCCATGGGCAATGGACCACCTCCTAGTGCCATGCTGTGGCAACAGGCCGCCTCCTTGTGCTGTGGGTAATGTACCGCCTCCTTGTGCCGTGGGTAATGGACCACCTCCTTTTTCTGTGGGTAATGGTCCGCCTCCTTGTGATGTGCTGTGGGCAACGGACTGCCTCCTTGTGCCGTGCCTTGGGCTACGGTCTGCCTCCTTGTGCTGTGGGTAACATATTGCCTCCTTGTGCCGTGGGCAACGCAACGCCTCTTTGTGCAGTGGACACCAGACCGCCTCCTGGTGCCGTGAGTAACGGACCACCTCGTTGTGCTGTGGGTATCGGACTGCCTCTTTGTGCCGTGGGTAACGGACCGCCTCCTTGTGCTGTGGGGAAAGGACCTCCTCCTTGTGCCGTGCCATGGGAAACGGACTGCCTCCTTGTGCCATGGGCAACGGACCACCTCCTTGTGCAGTGAGCAACAGACCACCTCATTGTGCCGTGGGTAACAGACTGCCTCCTTGTGCCGTGCTGTGGGTAACAGACTGCCTCCTTGTGCTGTGGGTAAAAGACCGCCTCCTTGTGCTGTGAGTAACAGACCGCCTCCTTGTGCTGTGGGTAACGGACCGCCTCCTTGTGCCGTGTTATGGGCAATGGACCACCTCGTTCTGCCATGCCATGGGCAACGGACTGCCCCGTTGTGCCTTGCCATGGGTAGCGTACCGTCTCCTTGTATCATGGGTAACGGACCGCCTCCTTGTGCCGTGGGCAACAGACCACCTCCTTGTGCCATGGGTAACGGACCGCCTCCTTGTGCAGTGGGTAATGGACCACATCCTTTTGCTGTGGGTAACAGATAGTCTCATTGTGCCATGGGTAACGGAGCGCCTCCTTGTGCCGTGGGTTATGGGCCGCCTCCTTCTGCCATGGGTAACGGATTGCCTCCTTTTGCTGTGGGCAATGAACCGCCTCCTTGTGTGTTCTGTGGGCAACGGACCGCCTCCTTGTGCCATGGGCAATGGACCACCTCCTAGTGCCATGCCGTGGGCAACAGGCTGCCTCCTTGTGCTGTGGGTAATGTACCGCCTCCTTGTATCATGGGTAACGGACCGCCTCCTTGTGCCGTGGGTAACGGACCACCTCCTTGTGCCGTGGGTAACGGACCACCTCCTTGTGCCGTGGGTAATGGACCACATCCTTTTGCTGTGGGTAACGGACTGCCTCTTTGTGCCGTGGGTAATATACCACCTCCTTGTGCCATGCCGTGGGCAACGGACTGCCTCCTTGAGCTGTGGATAACATGCTGCCTCCTTTTGTCTTGGGTAATGGATTACCTCCTTGTGCCGTGGGCAACGGACCGCCTCATTGTGCCATGCAGTGGGTAACGGACCGCCTACTTCTGCCATGGGTAACGGACCGCCTCCTTGTGCCATGGGTAAAGGACCACCTCCTTGTGCCATGGGTAATGGACCGCCTCCTGTGCCTTGGGTAACGGACCACCTCCTTGTGCCGTGGGTTATGGGCCGCCTCCTTCTGCCATTGGGTAACGGATTGCCTCCTTTTGCTGTGGGCAACGAACCGCCTCCTTGTGTGTTCTGTGGGCAACGGACCGCCTCCTTGTGCCATGCCGTGGGCAACAGGCCACCTCCTTGTGCTGTGGGTAACGTACCGCCTCCTTGTGCCATGGGTAATGGACCACCTCTTTTTGCTGTAGGTAATGGTCCGCCTCCTTGTGACGTGCTGTGCGCAACGGACTGCCTCCTTGTACTGTGGGCAGCTGTCCGCCTCCTTGTGCCGTGGGTAACATATTGCCTCCTTGTGCTGTGGGCAACGGACCGCCTCCTTGTGCGGTGGACATCAGGCCCCCTCCTAGTGCCGTGGGTAATGGACCACCTCTTTTTGCTGCGGGTTACGGACCGCCTCTTTGTGCCATGGGTAACGGACCTCCTCCTTGTGCTGTGGGGAATTGACCGCCTCCTTGTTCTGTGCCGTGGGCAACGGACCACCTCCTTGTGCCATGGAAAAAAGACTGCCTCCTGGTGCCGTGCATAACAGACCGCCTCCTTGTGCTGTGGGCAACGGATGGCCTCCTTGTGCTGTGGGTAACAGGCCGCCTCATTTTGCCATGCAGTGGGTAACGGACCGCCTACTTCTGCCATGGGTAACGGACCGCATCCTTGTGCCATGGGTAAAGGACCACCTCCTTGTGCCATGGGTAATGGACCGCCTCCTTGTGCCTTGGGTAACGGACCACCTCCTTGTGCCGTGGGTTATGGGCCGCCTCCTTCTGCCATGGGTAACGTATTGCCTCCTTTTGCTGTGGGCAACGAACCGCCTCCTTGTGTGTTCCGTGGGCAACGGACCGCCTCTTTGTGCCATACCGTGGGCAACAGGCCACCTCCTTGTGCTGTGGGTAACGTACCGCCTCCTTGTGCCGTGGGTAATGGACCACCTCTTTTTGCTGTGGGTAATGGTCCGCCTCCTTGTGACGTGCTGTTGGCAACAGACTGCCTCCTTGTGCCGTGGGCAACGGTCCGCCTCCTTGTGCCATGGGTAACATATTGCCTCCTTGTGCCGTGGGCAACGGACCGCCTCCTTGTGCGGTGGACATCAGGCCCCCTCCTAGTGCCGTGGGCAATGGACCACCTCTTTTTGCTGTGGGTTACGGACCGCCTCTTTGAGCCATGGGTAACGGACCGCCTCATTGTGCTGTGGGGAATTGACTGCCTCCTTGTGCTGTGCCATGGGCAACGGACCGCCTCCTTGTGCCATGGAAAAAAGACTGCCTCCTTGTGCCATGCGTAACAGACCGCCTCCTTGTGCTGTGGGCAACGGACGGCCTCCTTGTGCTGTGCTAATGGGCCGCCTCATTTTGCCATGGGCAAAGGACCGCCTCCTTGTGCTGTGTCGTGGGCAACGGACCGCCTCCTTCTACCGTGGGCACCAGACTGCCTCCTTGTGCTGTGGGCACCAGACCTCCTCCTTGTGCCATGGGTAACGGACCTCCTCCTTGTGCCATGGGTAACGGACCACCTCCTTGTGCCGTGAGTAACGGACCGCCTCCTTGTGCCGTGGGTAATGGACCGCCTCTTTGTGCCGTGGGTAAAAGACCGCCTCCTTGTGCCATGCCATGGGCAATGGACTGCCTCCTTGTGCTGTGGATAACCGGCTGACTCCTTGTGTCTCGGGTAACGGACCGCCTCCTTGTGCCTTGGGTAATGGACCACCTCCTTGTGCCATGCTGTGGGCAACAGACCGCCTCCTTGTGCCATGGGTTATGGGCCACCTCCTTGTGCTGTGGCTAATGGACCGCCTCCTTGTGACGTGCTGTGGGCAATGGACTGCCTCCTTGTGCCATGCCTTGGGCAACAGTCTGACTCCTTGTGCCGTGGGTAACATATTGCCTCCTTGTGCCGTGGGCAATGGACCGCCTCCTTGTGCGGTGGACACCAGACCCCCTCCTAGTGCCTTGGGTAACGTACCACCTCTTCTGCTGTGGGTTACGGACCGTATCTTTGTGCCATGGGTAACGGACCGCCTCCTTGTGCTGTGGGGAATGGACCGCCTCCTTGTGCTGTGCCATGGGCAACGGACCGCCTCCTTGTGCCATGGGAAAAAGACTGCCTCCTTGTGCCATGCATAACCGACCGCCTCCTCGTGCTGTGGGTAACGGACTGCCTCCTTGTGCTATGGGTAACGGACTGCCTCCTTGTGCCGTGGGTAACTGACTGCCTCCTTGTGCCATGCCATGGGTAACGGACAGCCTCCTTCTCCTTGTGCCATACCTTGGGTAACAGACCGCCTTCTTGTGCCGTGGGTAACGGACCACCTCCTTGTGCCGTGCCATGGGCAACAGACTGCCTCCTTGTGCCATGGGCAACGGACCACCTCCTTGTGCAGTGGGTAACAGACCACCTCATTGTGCCGTGGGTAACGGACTGCCTCTTTGTGCCGTGCTGTGGGTAACAGACTGCATCCTTGTGCTTAGGGTAACAGACCGCCTCCTTGTGCACTGAGTAACAGACCGCCTCCTTGCGCCATGAGTAACGGACCGCCTCCTTGTGCCATGCCGTGGGTAACTGACCGCAACCTTATGCCGTGGGTAAAAACCGCCTCCTTGTGCCATGGGCAATGGACCTCCTCGTTGTTCCGGTGGCAACGGACCGCCTCGGTGTGCTGTGGGTAATGGACCGCTTCCTTGTGCCGTGGGTAACAGACCGCCTCCTTGTTCTATGGGTAACAGACCGCCTCCTTGTGCTGTGGGCAACGGACAGCCTCCTTGTGCCGTGGGTAACGGGCCGCCTCATTTTGCCATGGGCAAAGGACCGCCTCCTTGTGCTGTGTCGTGGACAATGGACTGCCTCTTTCTGCCATGGGCACCGGACTGCCTCCTTGTGCTGTGGGCACCAGAACGCCTCCTTGTGCCATGGGTAACAGACCACCTCCTTGTGCCATGGGTAAAGGACCACCTCCTTGTGCCATGGGTAACGGACCGCCTCCTTGTGCAGTGGGTAATGGACCACATCCTTTTGCTGTGGGTAACAGATAGCCTCCTTGTGCCGTGGGTAACAGACCGCCTCTTTGTGCCGTGGGTAATAGACCGCCTCCTTGTGCCATGCCATGGGCAACGGACTGCCTCCTTGTGCTGTGGAGAACAGGCTGGCTCCTTGTGTCTTGGGTAATGGATTGCCTCCTTGTGCCGTGGGCAACGGACCACCTCGTTGTGCCATGCAGTGGGTAACAGACCGCCTCCTTGTGCCATGGGTAGCGGAACACCTCCTTGTGCCATGGGTAAAGGACCACCTCCTTGTGCCATGGGTAACGGACCGCCTCCTTGTGCCTTGGGTAACGGACCACCTCCTTGTGCCATGGGTTATGGGCCACCTCCTTCTGCCATGGGTAGCGGAACACCTCCTTGTGCCGTGGGTAAAGGACCACCTCCTTGTGCCATGGGTAACGGACCGCCTCCTTGTACTGTGGGTAACGGACCGCCGCCTTGTGCCGTGGGTAATGGACCACCTCCTTTTGCTGTGGGTAATGGACCACCTCCTTGTGACGTGCTGTTGGCAACGTACTGCCTCCTTGTGCCGTGCCGTGGGCAACGGTCTGCCTCCTTGTGCCATGGGTAACATATTGCCTCCTTGTGCCGTGGGCAATGGACCACCTCCTTGTGCGGTGGACACCAGACCCCATCCTAGTGCCGTGGGTAACGGACCGCCTCTTTGTGCTGTGGGTTACGGACCGCCTCTTTGTGCCATGGGTAACGGACCGCCTCCTTGTGCTGTAGAGAATGGACCGCCTCCTTGTGCTGTGCAGTGGGCAATGGACCACCTCCTTGTGCCATGGGAAAAAGACTGCCTCCTTGTGCCGTGGGTAACGGACCACCTCTGTGCTGTGGGTAATGGACCGCCTCTTTGTGCTGTGTGTAATGGACTGCCTCCTTGTGCTGTGGGGAAAGGACTGCCTCCTTGTGCCATGCCGTTGGCAACGGACCGCCTCCTTGTGCCATGGGCAACAGACCACCACCTTGTGCAATGGGCAACAGACCACCTCCTTGTGCAGTGGGTATCGGACTGCCTCCTTGTGCTGTGCTGTGGGTAACAGACTGCCTCCTTGTGCCGTGGGCAACAAACCGGCTCCTTGTGCCATGAGTAACGGACTGCCTCCTTGTTCCATGGGTAACGGACCACCTCCTTGTGCCGTGGGTAACTGACTGCCTCCTTGTGCCATGCCATGGGTAACGGACAGCCTCCTTCTCCTTGTGCCATACCTTGGGTAACAGACCGCCTTCTTGTGCCGTGGGTAACGGACCACCTCTTTGTGCCGTGGGTAACGGACTGCCTCCTTGTGCCGTGCCATGGGCAACGGACTGCCTCCTTGGGCCATGGGCAACGGACCACCTCCTTGTGCAGTGGGCAACAGACCACCTCATTGTGCCATGGGTAACGGACTGACTCCTTGTGCCTTGCTGTGGGTAACAGACTGCATCCTTGTGCCTAGGGTAACAGACCGCCTCCTTGTGCAGTGAGTAACAGACCGCCTCCTTGTGCTGTGGGTAATGGACCACCTCCTTGTGCCGTGTTATGGGCAATGGACCACCACCTTCTGCCATGCAATGGGCAACGGACCGCCCCATTGTGCCTTGCCATGGGTAGCGGACCGCCTCCTTGTGTCATTGGTAATGGACCGCCTCTTTGTGCCGTGGGTAACGGACCACCTCTTTGTGCAGTGGGTAATGGACTACCTCCTTGTGCTGTGGGCAATGGAACGCCTCCTTGTGCCTTGGGCAATGGGCTGCCTCCTTGTGCCGTAGGTAATGGCCCGCCTCCTTGCGCCATGAGTAACGGACCGCCTCCTTGTGCCATGCCGTGGGTAACTGACCGCAACCTTATGCCGTGGGTAAAACCCGCCTCCTTGTGCCATGGGCAATGGACCTCCTCGTTGTTCCGGTGGCAACGGACCGCCTCGGTGTGCTGTGGGTAATGGACCGCTTCCTTGTGCTGTGGGTAACAGACCGCCTCCTTGTTCTATGGGTAACAGACCGCCTCCTTGTGCCGTGCTGTGGGCAACGGACCGCCTTCTTGTGCCGTGGGTAACGGGCCGCCTCATTTTGCCATGGGCAAAGGACCGCCTCCTTGTGCTGTGTCGTGGGCAATGGACTGCCTCCTTCTGCTGTGGGCCCCGGACTGCCTCCTTGTGCCTTGGGTAACGTATCACCTCCTTGTGCCATGGGTAACGGACCACCTCCTTGTGCCGTGGGTAAAGGACCACCTCCTTGTGCCATGGGTAACGGACCGCCTCCTTGTGCAGTGCGTAATGGACCACATCCTTTTGCTGTGGGTAACGGATAGCCTCCTTGTGCCGTGGTTAACAGACCGCCTCTTTGTGCCGTGGGTAATAGACCGCCTCCTTGTGCCATGCCGTGGGCAACGGACTGCCTCCTTGTGCTGTGGATAACAGGCTTGCTCCTTGTGTCTTGGGTAATGGATTGCCTCCTTGTGCCATGGGCAACGGACCACCTCGTTGTGCCATGCAGTGAGTAACAGACCGACTCGTTGTGCCATGGGTAGCGGACCACCTCCTTGTGCCGTGGGTAAAGGATCACCTCCTTGTGCCATGGGTAACGTATCACCTCCTTGTGCCTTGGGTAACGGACCACCTCCTTGTGCCATGGGTTATGGGCCACCTCCTTCTGCCATGGGTAACGGATTGCCTCCTTTTGCCATGGGTAACAGACCACCTCCTTGTGCCATGGGCAATGGACCGCCATATTGTTCCGGTGGCAATGGACCACCTCAGTGTGCTATAGGTAACGGACAGCTTCCTTGTGCCGTGGGTAACGGACCGCCTCCTTGTTCTGTGGGTAACAGACCGCCTCCTTGTGCCATGCTGTGGGCAACGGACCACCTCCTTGTGCTGTGGGTAACGGGCCGCCTCCTTGTGACGTGGGTAATGGGCCACCTCATTGTGCTGTGGGCAACGGACCGCCTCCTTGTGCTGTGCTGTGGGCAATGGACCATCTCCTTCTGCTATGGGCACCGGACTGCCTCCTTGTGCCGTGGGCACCAGACCACCTCCTTGTGCCATGGGCAATGGACCACCTCCTTGTGCCATGGGTAACGGATCACCTCCTTGTGCCATGGGTAATGGACCACATCCTTTTGCTGTGGGTAATGGATAGCATCCTTGTGCAGTGGGTAACGGACCGCCTCCTTGTGCCCTGGGTAATAGACCGCCTCATTGTGCCGTGCCATGCAAAATGGACTGCCTTCTTGTGCTGTGGATAACGGGCTGCCTTCTTGTGCAATGGGTAATGGATTGCCTCCTTGTGACGTGGGCAACAGACCGCCTTGTTGTGCCTTGCCGTGGGTAACGGACCGCCTCCTTGTGCCATGGGTAACGGACCACCTCCTTGTGCCGTGGGTAAAGGACCACCTCCTTGTGCCATGGGTAATAGACTACCTCCTTGTGCCGTGCGTTGGGCAACAGACCACCTCCTTGTACCGTGGGTTATGGGCTGCCTCCTTCTGCCATGAGTAACGGATTGCCTCCTTGTGCCGTGAGCAACAAACCGCTTCCTTGTGCCATGCCGTGGACAACAGACCGCCTCCTTGTGCCGTGGGCAATGGACCACCTCTTAGTGCCATGCCGTGGGCAACGGACCGCCTCCTTGTGCTGTGGGTAACGGACCACCTCCTTATGCCATGGGTAACGGACCACCTCCTTGTGCAATGGGTAATGGACTGCCTCCTTGTGATGTGCTGTGGGCAACGGACTGCCTCCTTGTGCCGTGCCGTGGGCAACGGTCCGCCTCCTTGTGCTGTGGGTAACATATTGCCTCCTTGTGCTGTGGGCAGACCAACTTGTTGTTCTGTGGACAACAGACCGCCTTGTTGTGCTGTGGGCAACAGACTGCCTTGTTGTGCCGTGCCATGGGTAACGGAACGTCTCCTTGTGCCGTGGGTAATGGACCACCTCCTTGTGCCTTGGGTAATGGACCGCCTCCTTGTGCCATGGGCAACGGACCGCCTCCTTGTGCCATCGGCAACAGACCACCTCCTTGTGCAGTGGGCAACAGACCACCTCCTTGTGCCATGGGTAAGGGACTGTCTCCTTGTGCCGTGTTATGGGCAATGGACCACCTCCTTGTGCCATGCTGTGGGCAATGGACCACCTTGATGTACTGTGCCATGGGTAACGGACCGCCTCCTTGTTCCGTTGGTAACGGACCACCTCCTTGGGCCATGGACAGCAGACTACATCCTACTGCCATGCCATGGGCAACGGACCACCTCCTTGTGCTGTGGGTAATGGACCGCCTCCTTGTGCCATGGGCAACAGACCACCTCCTTGTGCAGTGGGCAACAGACCACCTCCTTGTGCAGTGGGTAACGGACTGCCTCCTTGTGCCGTGGGTAACAGACCGCCTCCTTGTGCCATGGGTAATGGACTGCCTCCTTGTGATGTGCTGTGGGCAGCGGACTGCCTCCTTGTGCCGTGCCGTGGGCAACGGTCCGCCTCCTTGTGCTGTGGGTAACATGTTGCCTCCTTGTGCTGTGGGCACACCACCTTGTTGTTCTGTGGGTAACGGACCACCTTGTTGTGCTGTGGGCAACAGACTGCCTCGTTGTGCCATGCCATGGGTAACGGAATGCCTCCTTGTGCCGTGGGTAACGGACCGCCTCCTTGTGCCGTGGGTAACGGACCACCTCCTTGTGCCATGGGTAATGGACCACCTCCTTGTGCCTTGGGTAATGGAACGCCTCCTTGTGCCATGGGTAATGGACTACCTCCTTGTGATGTGCTGTGGGCAACGGACTGCCTCCTTGTGCCGTGCCATGGATAACGGAACGCCTCCTTGTGCCGTGGGTAATGGATCACCTCCTTGTGCCTTGGGTAATGGACCGCCTCCTTGTGCCATGCGCAACGGACCGCCTCCTTGTGCCATGGGCAACAGACCACCTCCTTGTGCAGTGGGCAACAGACCACCTCCTTGTGCCATGGGTAAGGGACTGTCTCCTTGTGCCGTGTTATGGGCAATGGACCACCTCCTTGTGCCATGCTGTGGGCAACGGACCGCCTTGATGTGCTGTGCCATGGGTAATGGACCGCCTCCTTGTTCCGTGGGTAACGGACCACCTCCTTGTGCCTTGTGTAACGGACCGCCTCCTTGTGCCGTGTTATGGGCAATGGACCACCTCCTTGTGCCATGCTGTGGGCAACGGACCTCCTTGATGTACTGTGCCATGGGTAACGGACCGCCTCCTTGTTCCGTTGGTAACGGATCACCTCCTTGGGCCATGGACAACAGACTACCTCCTACTGCCATGCCATGGGCAACGGACCACCTCCTTGTGCTGTGGGTAATGGACCACCTCCTTGTGCCATGGGCAACAGACCACCTCCTTGTGCAGTGGGCAACAGACCGCCTCCTTGTGCCGTGGGTAATGGACTGCCTCTTTGTAACATGCTGTGGGCAATGGACTGCCTCCTTGTGCCGTGCCGTGGGCAACGGTCCGCCTTCTTGTGCTGTGGGTAACATATTGCTTCCTTGTGCTGTGGGCACACCACCTTATTGTTCTGTGGGCAACGGACCGCCTTTTTGTGCTGTGGGCAACAGACTGCCTCGTTGTGCCGTGCCATGGGTAACGGAACGCCTCCTTGTGCCGTGGGTAACGGACCACCTCCTTGTGCCATGGGTAACGGACCGCCTCCTTGTGCCGTGGGTAATGGAACACCTCCTTGTGCCTTGGGTAATGGTACGCCTCCTTGTGCCATGGGCAATGGAACGCCTCCTTGTGCCATGGGTAATGGGCAGCCTTCATGTGCCGTGCGTAATGGACCACCTCCTTGTGCCTTGGGTAATGGACCGCCTCCTTGTGCCGTGCTGTGGGCAACGGACTGCCTCCTTGTGCCGTGTCGTGGGCAACGGTCTGCCTCCTTGTGCCGTGGGTAACATAGTGCCTCCTTGTGCTGTGGGCAACGGACCGCCTCCTTGTGCGGTGGACACCAGACCCCCTCCTAGTGCCATGGGTAACGGACCACCTCTTTGTGCTGTGGGTTACGGACCGCCTCTTTGTGCCATGGATAACCGCCTCCTTGTGCTGTGGAGAATGGACCGCCTCCTTGTGCTGTGCAGTGGGCAACGGACCGCCTCCTTGTGCCATGCTGTGGGCAACGGACCGCCTTGATGTGCTGTGCCATGGGTAACGGACCGCCTCCTTGTTATGTGGGTAACGGACCACCTCCTTGTGCCTTGGGTAACGGACCGCCTCTTTGTGCAATGTTATGGGAAATGGACTACCTCCTTGTGCCATGCTGTGGGCAACGGACCGCCTTGATGTGCTGTGGGTAATGGACTGCCTCCTTGTGCCATGGGCAACAGACCACCACATTGTGCAGTGGGCAACAGACCACCTCCTTGTGCAGTGGGTAATGGACTGCCTCATTGTGCCGTGGGTAACAGACCGCCTCCTTGTGCCGTGGGTAATGGACTGCCTCTTTGTGACGTGCTGTGGGCAACGGACTGCCTCCTTGTGCCATGCCGTGGGCAACGGTCCGCCTCCTTGTGCTGTGGGTAACATATTGCCTCCTTGTGCTGTGGGCAGACCACCTTGTTGTTCTGTGGGCAACAGACCGCCTTGTTGTGCTGTGGGCAACAGACTGCCTCGTTGTGCTGTGGGTAATGGACCACCTCCTTGTGCAGTGGGCAACAGACCACCTCCTTGTGCCGTGGGTAACAGACCACCTCCTTGTGCCGTGGGTAACGGACCGCTTCCTTGTGCCGTGGGTAAAAGACCGCCTCCTTGTGCCGTGGGTAACAGACTGCCTCCTTGTGCCGTGTTATGGGCAATGGACCACCTCCTTGTGCCATGCTGTGGGCAACGGACCGCCTTGATGTACTGTGCCATGGATAACGGACCGCCTCCTTTTTCCGTTGGTAATGGACCACCTCCTTGTGCCTTGGGTAATGGACCACCTCCTTGTGCCGTGGGTAATGGACTGCGTCTTTGTGCCATGCCATGGGTAACTGACCGCAACCTTATGCCGTGGGTAACAGACCACCTCCTTATGCCATGGGCAATGGACCGCCACATTGTTCCGGTGGCAACGGACCACCTCAGTGTGCTATAGGTAACGGACAGCTTCCTTGTGCCGTGGGTAACGGACCGCCTCCTTGTTCTGTGGGTAACGGACCGCCTCCTTGTGCCATGCTGTGGGCAACGGACCACCTCCTTGTGCTGTGGGTAACGGGCCGCCTCCTTGTGACGTGGGTAACGGACCACCTCATTGTGCTGTGGGAAATGGACCACCTCCTTGTGCTGTGCCATGGGCAATGGACCGCCTCCTTCTGCTGTGGGCACCGGACTGCCTCCTTGTGCCGTGGGCACCAGACCACCTCCTTGTGCTGTGGGTAATGGACCACCTCCTTGTGCCGTGGGTAACGGATCACCTCCTTGTGCCGTGGGTAATGGACCACATCCTTTTGCTGTGGGTAATGGATAGCCTCCTTGTGCAGTGGGTAACGGACCGCCTCCTTGTGCCCTGGGTAATAGACCGCCTCCTTGTGCCGTGCCATGCAAAATGGACTGCCTTCTTGTGCTGTGGATAACGGGCTGCCTTCTTGTGCAATGGGTAATGGATTGCCTCCTGTGCCGTGGGCAACAGACCGCCTTGTTGCGCCATGCCGTGGGTAACGGACCGCCTCCTTGTGCCATGGGTAACGGACCACCTCCTTGTGCCGTGGGTAAAGGACCACCTCCTTGTGCCATGGGTAACAAACCGCCTCCTTGTGCCTTGGGTAATAGACTACCTCCTTGTGCCGTGCTATGGGCAACAGACCACCTCCTTGTGCCGTGGGTTATGGGCCGCCTTCTTCTGCCATGAGTAACGGATTGCCTCCTTGTGCCGTGAGTAACAAACTGCTTCCTTGTGCCATGCCATGGACAACAGACCGCCTCCTTGTGCCGTGGGCAATGGACCACCTCCTAGTGCCATGCCGTGGGCAACGGACCGCCTCCTTGTGCTGTGGGTAACGGACCACCTCCTTGTGCCATGGGTAACGGACCACCTCCTTGTGCCATGGGTAATGGACTGCCTCCTTGTGACGTGCTGTGGACAACGGACTGCCTCCTTGTGCCTTGCCATGGGCAACGGTCCGCCTCCTTGTGCTGTGGGTAACATATTGCCTCCTTGTGCTGTGGGCAGGCCACCTTGTTGTTCTGTGGACAACAGACCGCCTTGTTGTGTTGTGGGCAACACTCTGCCTCGTTGTGCCGTGCCATGGGTAACGGAACGCCTCCTTGTGCTGTGGGTAATGGACCACCTCCTTGTGCCATGCCGTGGGTAACGGACCGTCTCCTTGTGCCATGGGTAACGGACCACCTCCTTGTGCCGTGGGTAAAGGACCACCTCCTTGTGCCATGGGTAACGAACCGCCTCCTTGTGCCTTGGGTAATAGACTACCTCCTTGTGCCGTGCTATGGGCAACAGACCACCTCCTTGTGCCGTGGGTTATGGGCCGCCTCCTTCTGCCATGAGTAACGGATTGCCTCCTTGTGCCGTGAGCAACAAACTGCTTCCTTGTGCCATGCCGTGGACAACAGACCGCCTCCTTGTGCCGTGGGCAATGGACCACCTCCTAGTGCCATGCCGTGGGCAACGGACCGCCTCCTTGTGCTGTGGGTAACGGACCACCTCCTTGTGCCATGGGTAACGGACCACCACCTTGTGCCATGGGTAATGGACTGCCTCCTTGTGCCTTGCCATGGGCAACGGTCCGCCTCCTTGTGCTGTGGGTAACATATTGCCTCCTTGTGCTGTGGGCAGACCACCTTGTTGTTCTGTGGACAACAGTCCGCCTTGTTGTGTTGTGGGCAACAGACTGCCTCGTTGTGCCGTGCCATGGGTAACGGAACGCCTCCTTGTGCTGTGGGTAATGGACCACCTCCTTGTGCCTTGGGTAATGGACCACCTCCTTGTGCCATGGGCAACGGACCACCTCCTTGTGCCATCGGCAACAGACCACCTCCTTGTGCAGTGGGGAACAGACCACCTCCTTGTGCCATGGGTAAGGGACTGCCTCCTTGTGCCGTGTTATGGGCAATGGACCACCTCCTTGTGCCTTGCTGTGGGCAACGGACCGCCTTGATGTGCTGTGCCATGGGTAACGGACCGCCTCCTTGTTCCATGGGTAACGGACCACCTCCTTGTGCCTTGGGTAACGGACCACCTCCTTGTGCCGTGTTATGGGCAATGGACCACCTCCTTGTGCTGTGGGTAATGGACCGCCTCCTTGTGCCATGGGCAACAGACCACCTCCTTGTGCAGTGGGTAACGGACTGCCTCCTTGTGCCGTGGGTAACAGACCGCCTCCTTGTGCCGTGGGTAATGGACTGCCTCTTTGTGACGTGCTGTGGGCAACGGACTGCCTCCTTGTGCCGTGCCGTGGGCAACGGTCCGCCTCCTTGTGCTGTGGGTAACATATTGCCTCCTTGTGCTGTGGGCACACCACCTTGTTGTTCTGTGGACAACGGACCGCCTTGTTGTGCTGTGGACAACAGACTGCCTCGTTGTGCCGTGCCATGGGTAACGGAACGCCTCCTTGTGCCGTGGGTAACGGACCGCCTCCTTGTGCCGTGGGTAACGGACCGCCTTCTTGTGCTGTGGGTAATGGACCACCTCCTTGTGCCTTGGGTAATGGAACGCCTCCTTGTGCCATGGGTAATGGGCTGCCTTCTTGTGCCGTGGGTAATGGACCACCTCCTTGTGCCTTGGGTAATGGACTGCCTCCTTGTGCCGTGCTGTGGGCAACGGACTGCCTCCTTGTGCCGTGTCATGGGCAACGGTCTGCCTCCTTGTGCCGTGGGTAACATATTGCCTCCTTGTGCTGTGGGCAACGGACCGCCTCCTTGTGCGGTGAACACCAGACCCCCTCCTAGTGCCATGGGTAATGGACCACCTCTTTGTGCTGTGGGTTACGCACCGCCTTTTTGTGCCATTGATAACCGCCTCCTTGCGCTGTGGAGAATGGACCGCCTCCTTGTGCTGTGCAGTGGGCAACGGACCGCCTCCTTGTGCCATGCTGTGGGCAACGGACCGCCTTGATGTGCTGTGCCATGGGTAACGGACCGCCTCCTTGTTCTGTGGGTAACGGACCACCTCCTTGTGCCTTGGGTAACGGACCGCCTCTTTGTGCCATGTTATGGGAAATGGACTACCTCCTTGTGCCATGCTGTGGGCAACGGACCGCCTTGATGTACTGTGCCATGGGTAACGGACCGCCTCCTTGTTCCATTGGTAACGGACCACCTCTTTGTGCTGAGGGTAATGGACCGCCTCTTTTTGCTGTGTGTAATGGACTGCCTCCTTGTGCTGTGGGGAAAGGACTGCCTCCTTGTGCCATGCCGTAGGCAACGGACTGCCTCCTTGTGCCATGGGCAACGGACCACCTCCTTGTGCAGTGGGCAACAGACCACCTCCTTGTGCAGTGGGTAACGTACTGCCTCCTTGTGCCATGCTGTGGGTAACAGACTGCCTCCTTGTGCCGTGGATAACAGACCACCTCCTTGTGCCATGGGTAACGGACTGCCTCCTTGTGCTGTGTTATGGGCAATGGACCACCTCCTTGTGCCATGCTGTGGGCAACGGACCGCCTTGATGTGCTGTGCCATGGGTAACGGACCGCCTCTTTGTTCTGTGGGTAACGGACCACCTCCTTGTGCCTTGGGTAACGGACCGCCTCTTTGTGCCATGTTATGGGCAATGGACCACCTCCTTGTGCCATGCTGTGGGCAGCGGACCGCCTTGATGGACTGTGCCATGGGTAACGGACCGCCTCCTTGTTCCGTTGGTAACGGACCACCTCCTTGGGCCATGGACAACAGACTACCTCCTACTGCCATGCCATGGGCAACGGACCACCTCCTTGTGCCATGGGCAACGGACCACCTCCTTGTGCAGTGGGCAACAGACCACCTCCTTGTGCAGTGGGTAACGGACTGCCTCCTTGTGCCATGGGTAACAGACCACCTCCTTGTGCCGTGGGTAATGGACCGCCTCCTTGTGCCGTGGGTAACAGACCGCCTCCTTGTGCCGTGGGTAACATACCACCTCCTTGTGCCGTGTTATGGGCAATGGACAACCTCCTTGTGCCATGCTGTGGGCAATGGACCGCCTTGATGTACTGTGCCATGGATAACGGACCGCCTCCTTGTTCCATTGGTAACGGACCACCTCCTTGTGCCTTGGGTAATGACCACCTCCTTGTGCCGTGGGTAATGGACTGCGTCTTTGTGCCATGCCGTGGGTAACTGACTGCAACCTTATGCCGTGGGTAACAGACCACCTCCTTATGCCATGGGCAATGGACCGCCACATTATTCCGGTGGCAACGGACCACCTCAGTGTGCTATAGGTAACGGACAGCTTCCTTGTGCCGTGGGTAACGGACCGCCTCCTTGTTCTGTGGGTAACGGACCACCTCCTTGTGCCATGCTGTGGGCAACAGACCACCTCCTTGTGCTGTGGGTAACGGGCCGCCTCCTTGTGACGTGGGTAATGGGCCACCTCATTGTGCCGTGGGCAACGGACCGCCTCCTTGTGCTGTGCCATGGGCAATGGACTGCCTCCTTCTGCCGTGGGCACCGGACTGCCTCTTTGTGCCGTGGGCAACAGACCACCTCCTTGTGCCGTGGGTAATGGACCACCTCCTTGTGCCGTGGGTAACGGATTGCCTCCTTGTGCCGTGGGTAATGGACCACATCCTTTTGCTGTGGGTAATGGATAGCCTCCTTGTGCTGTGGATAACGGGCTGCCTTCTTGTGCCATGGGTAATGGATTGCCTCCTTGTGCTGTGGGCAATGGACCGCCTTGTTGTGCCATGCCATGGGTAACGGACCGCCTCCTTGTGCCATGGGTAACGGACCGCCTCCTTGTGCCATGGGTAACGAACCGCCTCCTTGTGCCTTGGGTAATAGACTACCTCCTTGTGCCATGCTGTGGGCAACAGACCACCTCCTTTTGCCGTGGGTTATGGGCCGCCTCCTTCTGCCATGAGTAATGGATTGCCTCCTTGTGCCGTGGGCAACAAACCGCCTCCTTGGGCCATGTCGTGGACAACAGACCGCTTCCTTGTGCCGTGAGCAACGGACCACCTCCTAGTGCCATGCCGTGGGCAATGGACCGCCTCCTTGTGCTGTGGGTAACAGACCACCTCCTTGTGCCATGGGTAACGGACCACCTCATTGTGCCATGGGTAATGGGCTGCCTCCTTGTGACGTGCTGTGGGCAACGGACTGCCTCCTTGTGCCGTGCCGTGGGCAACGGTCTGCCTCCGTGTGCAGTGGGTAACATATTGCCTCCTTGTGCTGTGGACAGACCACCTTGTTGTTCTGTGGGCAACGGACCGCCTTGTTATGCTGTGGGCAACAGATTGCCTCGTTATGCCGTGCCATGAGTTACGGAATGCCTCCTTGTGCCGTGGGTAACGGACCACCTCCTTGTGCTGTGGGTAATAGACCACCTCCTTGTGCCTTGGGTAATGGACCGCCTCCTTGTGCCATGGGCAATGGAACGCCTCCTTGTGCCGTGGGTAATGGGCTGCCTTCTTGTGCCGTGGGTAATGGACCACCTCCTTGTGCCTTGGGTAATGGACCGCCTCCTTGTGCCAAGGGCAATGGAACGCCTCCTTGTGCCGTGGGCAATGGAATGCCTCCTTGCGCCGTGGGTAATGGACCGCCTCCTTGTGCCGTGGGTAATGGACCGCCTCCTTGTGCCGTGGGTAATGGACCGCCTCCTTGTGCCGTGGGTAACGGACCACCTCCTTGTGCCATGCCGTGGGTAACTGACCGCAACCTTATACCGTGGGTAACAGACTGCCTCCTTGTGCCATGGGCAATGGACCGCCTCATTGTTCTGGTGGTAACGGACCACCTCAGTGTGCTGTGCCGTGGGTAACGGACCGCTTCCTTATGGCATGTGTAATGGACCGCCTCCTTGTTCTGTGGGTAACGGACCACCTCCTTGTGCCGTGCTGTGGGCAACGTACCGCCTCCTTGTGCCATGGGTAATGGGCCACCTCCTTGTGACATGGGTAATGGGCTGCCTCATTGTGCCATGGGCACCTCCTTGTGCTGTGCCGTGGGCAACGGACAGCCTCCTTCTGCCGTGGGCACCGGATTGTCTCCTTGTGCCGTGGGCACCAGACCGCCTCCTTGTGCCATGGGCACCAGACCGCCTCCTTGTGCCATGGGTAACGGCCACCTCCTTGTGCCGTGGGTAACAGACTGCCTCCTTGTGCAGTGGGTAATGGACCACATCCTTTTGCTGTGGGTAATGGATAGCCTCCTTGTGCCGTAGGTAACAGACCGCCTCCTTGTGCCGTGGGTAATAGACTGCCTCCTTGTGCCGTGGACAATGGACTGCCTCCTTGTGCTGTGGATAACGGGCTGCCTCCTTGTGCCGTGGGTAATGGATTGCCTCCTTGTGCTGTGGGCAACGGACCGTCTCCTTGTGCCATGGGCAACAGACTGCCTCCTTGTGCCATGGGCAACAGACTGCCTCCTTGTGCCGTTGGTAACGGACTGCCTCCTTGTGACGTGGGTAACGGACCACCTCCTTGTGCCGAATTATGGGCAATGGACCACCTCCTTGTGCCATGCTATGGGCAATGGACCGCCTCGTTGTGCAGTGCTATGGGTAACAGACTGCCACCTTGTGCCATAGGTAACGGACCGCCTCCTTGTGCCGTGGGTAACGGACCACCTCCTTGTGCCTTGGGTAATGGACTGCCTCCTTGTGCTGTGGGCAATGGAACACTTCCTTGTGCCGTGGGTAATGGGCTGCCTCCTTGTGCCGTGGGTAATGGACCGCCTCCTTGTGCCGTGCCGTGGGCAACAGACCGCCTCCTTGTGCCATGGGTGATGGGCTGCCTCCTTGTGGCGTGGGCAAATGACCACCTCCTTTTGTCGTGCCGTGGGCAACGGACCGCCTCCTTGTGCCATGGGGACAGGACCACCTCCTTGTGCCGTGGGCACTGGACCTCCTCCTTGTGTCATGGGTAATGGACCGCCTCCTTGTGCCGTGACGTGGGTAAGGGACTGCCTCCTTGTGCCGTGGGCATCGGACCTCTTCCTTGTGCCATGGGCAACAGACCGCATCATTGTGCCATGGGCAACGGACCGCCTCATTGTGCCATTCCGTGAGTAATTGACCGCCTCCTTGTGCCATGGGTAACGGACCACCTCCTTGTGCTGTAGGTAATGGACTGCCTCCTTGTGCCATGCCATGGGCAACAGACTGCCTCCATGTGCCATGGGTAACGGATTGCCTCCTTGTGCCATGGGCAAAGGTCCACCTCCTTGTGCCATGCCGTGGGCACTGGACCGCCTCCTTGTGCCATGCCATCAGCAACGAAACGCCTTCTTGTGCTGTGGGGAACAGACCGCCTCCTTGTGCCGTGGGCAACAGACAACCACCTAGCGCCATGGGCATTTGACGGCCTCCTTGTGCCGTGGGTAACAGACCGCCTCCTTGTGCCGTGGGTAACGGACCACCTCGTTGTGCTGTGGGTAACGGACCGCCTCCTTGTGCCGTGGGTAACGGACCACCTCCTTGTGCTGTGCCGTGGGTAATGGACCGCCTCCTTGTGTCATGGGCAACGGACCACCTCCTTGTGCAGTGGGCAACAGACCACCTCCTTGTGCTGTGGGTAATGGACTGCCTCCTTGTGCCGTGCTGTGGGTAACAGACTGCCTCCTTGTGCCGTGGGTAACAGATCACCTCCTTGTGCCATGCGTAACAGACCACCTCCTTGTGCCGTGGGTAACGGACTGCCTCCTTGTGGCGTGGGTAACGGACTGTCTCCTTGTACCATGGGTAACAGACTGCCTCCTTGTGCCATGCCTTGGGTAACAGACCACCTTGTTGTGCTGTGGGTAACAGACCGCCTCGTTGTGCCATGCCATGGGTAACGGAACGCCTCCTTGTGCCGTGGGTAACGGACCGCCTCCTTGTGCCGTGGGTAATGGACCACCTCCTTGTGCCTTGGGTAATGGACCGCCAGGGCCGTTTCTAGGTGTTTTGCCGCCCTAGGCGAGAATTGAAAAATGCCGCCCCCTCCCTTTTACTACCATGGCCTCTCCATGATACCAGGCTTGCATGCCTCAATCACAGATCAAAATGGAACGCTAAACCCAAAGAACACATCCCCAGTGTATAGCTGGCGATACTCCACATTATTTCAACTTTGTGTCCCATTACTATTTAGCAGTTTTTTGTAACACGTATGAGGCCAGCAAGGGTCAGAACGCTTTACATATATCAACAAGATGTGACAAAAATAAAAGCAACAGCATATAACAAACATTATGGATAATAAGGAAAAGGTAAACAACTCGTCCGATCGGGTACAATAAGAAAATAAGGAGTATAGAAGTGCTTAAGTAAGTCTTAATTCGCAGAATCTGTTAATTATATTTCTAAACATATCCCTCACTTAATAGCATAAGATAGCCCTGATGGACCGAATTTTTTTCTGAGCCAGAAAACACTCTTTAATAGTGATATGGAATTTGGAAACCGAAAAATGTTGCCAAGTTTGGTTGGAAATTGACCTTCAGTTTTAGACAGAGTAAAATCCACAGTGCGTACTTCAAAAGAAGATATTCATGGACAGAAGTGGCGAACTTCGTACTGTTATGTTTGTTTGACATATTTTCTTTGCTCCATTTTTAACACTGTATGCACGTTTGAGATATTTGCTTTGCTCCGTTTATACCATTAATTTTACCCAAAGAATTTGAAATGAAAACTAAGGCTCCACACATTTCGATTAAAAATAAAACGAACGGCGCTCGCCGCCGCTTATAGTGCCATGTATACACTCACTTTACAGTAAAAACAATGAGATTCTCAAATGCCTTCCAAAGGCAGTCAAAGCTCCATGCCCACTTACACAATTAGTTGATAATATGAAAATAATTGGATTTTTTCTCTAGGCACCTGCTGCGAGTCATTCAGAGACGAACAGGCGACAAATTAAACCCTCGACTCTATACTGGCATTTTTCACTTTACTCTGCACGTTACAAATACCTGTTACCGGTATTGTCAGAATAATTCCAAGTTTCGCAAGTAACAACCCTGCCGCAGCAGGTGCGGTGCGATGTCCTCAAAAGCTGTTCTTACCTCTCGTCGTCCGATAAAGAGCATCTTAAAAATCCGACAACAGGTACACCTTGCTTACGACTCTGACCCACTTCGATATACGAAGAACTTTAACCGACTTTAAATAAATGAAGACAGGTAGAGGAAATCGGAAAGCTAGTTTATACTGATTGACAGGGCAGGGGCGGTACTAAGAGGGAATGGGAGGTTGCACTGCCCCATAAAATTGTGCGATTGGTTAGCAAAAAAAGGCACACCCCGGAAAAGACGGCCCACAGACCAACGAAGAAACCACACGCTGCTGCCCCGGAAGCGATTGCTCAGTAGAGCCCGGACCGTCGGTGCTTGCTTTTGTTGTATTTTATTAAACTGTAATGTTTATGTCGGCTTTCTACTGCCAGGAGGGCACTGAAATCCGCGCTTACGTGAGCTGTAGGCTACGGCGTGTAGGCTGTGTGGTTGGAAGTGCGCGGCTTTTATTCTGTACAGTCTGTTGTACAGGTTTTGTATTTGGGCGCTAAAGTCTTTGTGAAGGCTGCATTTGGACAAATGGTCCGAATTCTGTCCACCAGCTTAAAAGACGAGAGTAGCTTTTCCCACAGTGCGAGGCAGGTATTGGGGTCAGTAAAAAGCATGATATAAATAGCGCTCACAAAAGAGGGTGAAGGGAGGACCCGCTGCCGCATGTCTTGAGATGCATGTGAGCAGTGCTTTAAATGGAAAGTACAGGCACTCATTAAAATGACTCATTCCGAATCCCAAGCTCATGTTTTTTTGCCGCCCTCCCCCTTTTGCCGCCCTAGGCGGCTGCCTAGTCTTGCCTAATGGTAGAAACGGCCCTGTGGACCGCCTCCTTGTGCCATGGGCAATGGAACACCTCCTTGTGCCGTGGGTAATGGCCTGCCTCCTTGCGCCGTGGGTAATGGGCTGCCTCCTTGCGCCGTGGGCAACAGACCGCGTTCTTGTGCCTTGGGTGATGGGCTGCCTCCTTGTGGTGTGGGCAAATGACCACCTCCTTTTGTCGTGCCGTGGGCAACGGACTGCCTCCTTGTGCCATGGGCACAGGACCACCTCCTTGTGCCATGGGCACAGGACCACCTCCTTGTGTCGTGGGTAATGGACTGCCTCCTTGTGCCGTGGGCATCGGACCGCCTCCTTGTGCCATGGGCAACAGACCGCCTCATTGTGCCATGGCCAACGGACCGCCTCGTTGTGCCATTCCGTGGGTAATTGACTGCCTCCTTGTGCCATGGGTAACGGACCACCTCCTTGTGCTGTAGGTAATGGACTGCCTCCTTGTGCCGTGCCGTGGGCAACAGGCTGCCTCCTTGTGCCATGCCGTGCCGTGGGCAACAGACTGCCTCCATGTGCCGTGGGTAACGGATTGCCTCCTTGTGCCATGGGCAACGGTCCACATCCTTGTGCCATGCCATGGGCACTGGACCGCCTCCTTGTGCCATGCCATGGGCAACGGAACGCCTTTTGTGCTGTGGGCAACAGACCGCCTCCTTGTGGCATGCGTAATGGATTGCCTGCTTGTGCTGTGGGCACCGGACCGTCTCCTTGAACCATGCTGTGGGCAACAGACCGCCTCCTTGTGCAATGGGCAACGGACAACCACCTAGCGCCGTGGGCATTTGACTGCCTCCTTGTGCCGTGGGTAACAGACCGCCTCCTTGTGCAGTGAGTAACGGACCACCTCGTTGTGCTGTGGGTAACGGACCGCCTCCTTGTGCCGTGGGTAACAGACCACCTCCTTGTGCCGTTCCGCGGGTAATGGACCGCCTCATTGTGCCGTGGGTAATGGACCGCCTCATTGTGCCGTGGGTAATGGACCACCTCCTTGTGCCGTGGGTAATGGACCACCTCCTTGTGCCATGGGCAATGGAACGCCTCCTTGTGCCGTGGGTAATGGCCTGCCTCCTTGCGCCGTGGGTAATGGGCTGCCTCCTTGCGCCGTGGGCAACGGACTGCCTCCTTGTGCTGTTGATAACGGGCTGCCTCCTTGTGCCGTGGGTAATGGACTGCCTCCTTGTGCCGTGGGAAACACACTGCCTCCTTGTGCCATGCCTTGGGTAACAGACCACCTTGTTGTGCTGTGGGCAACGGACCACCTTGTTGTGCTGTGAGCAACAGACCGCCTCGTTGTGCCGTGCCATGGGTAACGGAACGCCTCCTTGTGCCGTGGGTAACGGACCACCTCCTTGTGCCATGGGTAACGGACCACCTCCTTGTGCCTTGGGTAATGGAATGCCTCCTTGTGCCATGGGCAATGGAATGCCTCCTTGTGCCGTGGGTAATGGCCTGCTTCCTTGCGCCGTGGGTAATGGGCAGCCTCCTTGCGCCATGGGCAACAGACTGCCTCCTTGTGCCGTGGGTGATGGGCTGCCTCCTTGTGGCGTGGGCAAATGACCGCCTCCTTTTGTCGTGCCGTGGGCAACAGACCGCCTCCTTGTGCCATGGGCACAGGACCACCTCCTTGTGCCGTGCCGTGGGCACTGGACCGCCTCCTTGTGTCATGGGTAACAGACCGCCTCCTTGTGCCGTGACGTGGGTAAGGGACTTGTCGTGCAATGGGCAAAAGACTGCCTCTTTGTGCCATGGGCACAGGACCACCTCCTTGTGCCGTGCCGTGGGCACTGGACCGCCTCCTTGTGTCATGGGTAACGGACCGCCTCCTTGTGCCGTGACGTGGGTAAGGGACTGCCTCCTTGTGCCGTGGGCATCGGACCGCCTCCTTGTGCCATGGGCAACAGACCGCCTCATTGTGCCATGGGAAACGGACAGCCTCGTTGTGCTGTGGGTAACGGACCGCCTCCTTGTGCCGTGGGTAACGGACCACCTCCTTGTGCTGTAGGTAATGGACTGCCTCCTTGTGCCGTGCCGTGCCGTGGGCAACATACTGCCTCCATGTGCTGTGGGTAACGGATTACCTGCTTGTGCCATGGGCAATGGTCCACCTCCTTGTGCCATGCTGTGGGCACTGGACTGCCTCCTTGTGCCATGCCATGGGCAACGGAACACCTTCTTGTGCTGTGGGCAACAGACCGCCTCCTTGTGGCATGCGTAATGGATTGCCTGCTTGTGCTGTGGGTACCGGACCGTCTCCTTGAACCATGCTGTGTGCAACAGACCGCCTCCTTGTGCCGTGGGCAACGGACAACCACCTAGCGCCGTGGGCATTTGACTGCCTCCTTGTGCTGTGGGTAACAGACCGCCTCCTTGTGCCGTGGGTAACAGACCGCCTCCTTGTGCCGTGGGTAACGGACCACCTCGTTGTGCTGTGGGTAATGGACCGCCTCCTTGTGCCGTGGGTAACAGACCACCTCCTTGTGCCGTGCCGTGGGTAATGGACCGCCTTCTTGTGCCATGGGCAACAGACCACCTACTTGTGCAGTGGGCAACAGACCACCTCCTTGTGCTGTGGGTAACGGACTGCCTCCTTGTGCCGTGCTGTGGGTAACAGACTGCCTCCTTGTGCCGTGGGTAACAGAGCACCTCCTTGTGCCATGCGTAACAGACCGCCTCCTTGTGCCATGGGTAACGGACTGCCTCCTTGTGCCGTGGGTAACGGACTGCCTCCTTGTGCCGTGGGTAACGGACTGCCTCCTTGTGCCATGCCTTGGGTAACAGACCACCTTGTTGTGCTGTGGGCAAAGGACCGCCTTGTTGTGCTGTGGGCAACAGACCGCCTCGTTGTGCCGTGCCATGGGTAACGGAATGCCTCCTTGTGCCATGGGTAACAGACCGCCTCCTTGTGCCGTGGGTAATGGACCACCTCCTTGTGCCTTGGGTAATGGACCGCCTCCTTGTGCCATGGGCAATGGAATGCCTCCTTGTGCCGTGGGTAATGGCCTGCCTCCTTGCGCCGTGGGTAATGGGCTGCCTCCTTGCGCCGTGGGTAATGGACCGCCTCCTTGTGCCGTGGGTAACGGACTATCTCCTTGTGCCATGCCGTGGGTAACTGGCTGCAACCTTATGCCGTGGGTAACAGACCGCCTCCTTGTGCCATGGGCAATGTACCGCCTCATTGTTCCGGTGGCAACGGACGGCCTCGGTGTGCTGTGCCGTGGGTAACGGGCCACCTCCTTGTGCCATGGGTAATGGACTGCCGCCTTGTGATGTGTTGTGGGCAACGGACTGCCTCCTTGTGCCATGCCATGGGCAATGGTCTGCCTCCTTGTGCCGTGGACACCAGACCCCCTCCTGGTGCCATGGGTAACGGACCACCTCTTTGTGCTGAGGGTAACGGCCCGCCTCTTTGTGCCGTGGGTAACGGACTGCCTCCTTGTGCCATGCTGTGGGTAACAGACTGCCTTTTTGTGCCATGGGTAACAGACCACCTCCTTGTGCCGTGCGTAACAGACCGCCTCCTTGTGCCGTGGGTAACAGACTGCCTCCTTGTGCCGTGGGTAACAGACAGCCTCCTTGTGCCGTGGGTAACAGACAGTCTCCTTGTGCCTTGCCTTGGGTAACAGACCACATTGTTGTGCTGTGGGCAACGGACCGCCTGTTGTGCTATGGGCAACAGACCGGCTCATTGTGCCATACCATGGGTAACGGAGCGCCTCCTTGTGCAGTGGGTAATGGACCGCCTCCTTGTGCCGTGGGTAATGGACCACCTCCTTGTGCCTTGGGTAATGGACTGCCTCCTTGTGCCGTGGGCAATAGAACGCCTCCTTATGCCGTGGGCAATTGAATGCCTCCTTGTGCCGTGGGTAATGGGCTGCCTCCTTGCACCATGGGTAATGGACCGCCTCCTTGTGCCGTGGGTAATGGACCACCTCCTTATGCCATGCCGTGGGTAACTGACCGCAACCTTATGCCATGGGTAACAGACCGCCTCCTTGTGCCATGGGCAATGGACCGCCTCATTGTTCCGGTGGCAACGGACCACCTTGGTGTGCTGTGCCGTGGGTAACGGACCGCTTCCTTATGGCATGTGTAACGGACCGCCTCCTTGTTCTGTGGGTAACGGACCACCTCCTTGTGCCGTGCTGTGGGCAATCGACCGCCTCCTTGTGCCGTGGGTAATGGGCCTCCTCCTTGTGACGTGGGTAATGGGCCGCCTCATTGTGCCGTGGGCAATGGGCCGCCTCATTGTGCCATGGGCAACGGACCACCTCCTTGTGCTGTGCCGTGGGCAACGGACAGCCTCCTTCTGCCGTGGGCACCAGATTGTCTCCTTGTGCAGTGGGCCCCAGACCGCCTCCTTGTGCCGTGGGTAACGGACCACCTCCTTGTGCCGTGGGTAACGGACTGCCTCCTTGTGCAGTGGGTAACGGACCACATCCTTTTGCTATGGGTAATGGATAGCCTCCTTGTGCCATAGGTAACAGACCGCCTCCTTGTGCCGTGGGTAACGGACTGCCTCCTTGTGCTGTGGATAACGGGCTGCCTCCTTGTGCCGTGGGTAATGGATTGCCTCCTTGTGCTGTGGGCAACGGACCGTCTCCTTGTGCCGTGGGCAACAGACTGCCTCCTTGTGCCATGGGCAACAGACTGCCTCCTTGTGCCGTTGGTAACGGACTGCCTCCTTGTGACGTGGGTAACGGACCGCCTCCTTGTGCCGTGTTATGGGTAATGGACCACCTCCTTGTGCCATGCCATGGGCAACGGACCACCTCGTTGTGCCGTGCCATGGGTAATGGACCACCACCTTCTGCCGTGGGTAATGGACCGCCTCCTTGTGCCATGGGTAACGGACCACCTCCTTGTGCCTTGGGTAATGGACCGCCTCCTTGTGCTGTGGGCAATGGAATGCCTCCTTGTGCCGTGGGTAATGGGCTGCCTCCTTGTGCCGTGGGTAATGGACCGCCTCCTTGTGCCATGCCGTGGGCAACAGACCGCCTCCTTGTGCCGTGGGTGATGGGCTGCCTCCTTATGGCGTGGGCAAATGACCGCCTCCTTTTGTCGTGCCGTGGGCAACGGACCGCCTCCTTGTGCCATGCCATGGCCACGGGCCACCTCCTTGTGCTGTGGGCACCGGACCACTTCCTTGTGTTGTGGGTAACGGACCGCCTCCTTGTGCTGTGATGTGGGTAAGGGACTGCCTCCTTGTGCTGTGGGCATTGGACCACCTCCTTGTGCCATGGGCAACAGACCGCCTCATTGTGCCATGGGCAACAGACCGCCTCATTGTGCCATGGGCAACGGAATGCCTTGTTGTGCCATTCTGTGGGTAATTGACTGCCTCCATGTGCCATGGGCAACGGTCCACCTCCTTGTGCCATGGGCAACGGTCCACCTCCTTGTGCCATGCTGTGGGCACTGGACTGCCTCCTTGTGCCATGCCATCAGCAACGGAACGCCTTCTTGTGCTGTGGGCAACAGACCGCCTCCTTGTGGCATGCGTAATGGATTGCCTGCTTGTGCTGTGGGCAACAGACCGCCTCCTTGTGGCATGCGTAATGGATTGCCTGCTTGTGCTGTGGGCACCGGACGGTCTCCTTGAACCATGCTGTGGGCAACAGACCGCCTCCTTGTGCCATGGGCAACAGACAACCACCTAGCGCCGTGGGCATTTGACGGCCTCCTTGTGCCGTGGGTAACAGACCGCCTCCTTGAGCCGTGGGTAACAGACCACCTCGTTGTGCTGTGGGTAACGGACCCCCTCCTTGTGCCGTGGGTAACGGACCACCTCCTTGTGCTGTGCCGTGGGTAATGGACCGCCTCCTTGTGTCATGGGCAACGGACCACCTCCTTGTGCAGTGGGCAACAGACCACCTCCTTGTGCTGTGGGTAATGGACTGCCTCCTTGTGCCGTGCTGTGGGTAACAGACTGCCTCCTTGTGCCGTGGGTAACAGATCACCTCCTTGTGCCATGCGTAACAGACCGCCTCCTTGTGCCGTGGGTAACGGACTGCCTCCTTGTGCCGTGGGTAACGGACTGTCTCCTTGTGCCGTGGGTAACAGACTGCCTCCTTGTGCCATGCCTTGGGTAACAGACCACCTTGTTGTGCTGTGGGCAACGGACCGCCTTGTTATGCTGTGGATAACAGACCGCCTCGTTGTGCCATGCCATGGGTAACGGAACGCCTCCTTGTGCCGTGGGTAACGGACCGCCTCCTTGTGCCGTGGGTAATGGACCATCTCCTTGTGCCTTGGATAATGGACCGCCTCCTTGTGCCATGGGCAATGGAACACCTCCTTGTGCCGTGGGTAATGGCCTGCCTCCTTGCGCCGTGGGTAATGGGCTGCCTCCTTGCGCCGTGGGCAACAGACTGCCTCCTTGTGCCGTGGGTGATGGGCTGCCTCCTTGTGGTGTGGGCAAATGACCGCCTCCTTTTGTCGTGCCGTGGGCAACGGACCGCCACCTTGTGCCATGGGCACAGGACCACCTCCTTGTGCCATGGGCACAGGACCACCTCCTTGTGTCGTGGGTAATGGACTGCCTCCTTGTGCCGTGGGCATCGGACCGCCTCCTTGTGCCATGGACAACAGACCGCCTCATTGTGCCATGGGCAACGGACCGCCTCGTTGTGCCATTCCGTGGGTAATTGACTGCCTCCTTGTGCCATGGGTAACGGACCACCTCCTTGTGCTGTAGGTAATGGACTGCCTCCTTGTGCCGTGCCGTGGGCAACAGACTGCCTCCTTGTGCCATGCCGTGCCGTGGGCAACAGACTGCCTCCATGTGCCGTGGGTAACGGATTGCCTCCTTGTGCCATGGGCAACGGTCCACCTCCTTGTGCCATGCCATGGGCACTGGACCGCCTCCTTGTGCCATGCCATGGGCAACGGAACGCCTTCTTGTGCTGTGGGCAACAGACCGCCTCCTTGTGGCATGCGTAATGGATTGCCTGCTTGTGCTGTGGGCACCGGACCGTCTCCTTGAACCATGCTGTGGGCAACAGACCGCCTCCTTGTGCCGTGGGCAACGGACAACCACCTAGCGCTGTGGGCATTTGACTGCCTCCTTGTGCGGTGGGTAACAGACCGCCTCCTTGTGCCGTGGGTAACCTAACCTCGTTGTGCTGTGGGTAACGGACCGCCTCCTTGTGCCGTGGGTAACAGACCACCTCCTTGTGCCGTTCCGTGGGTAATGGACCGCCTCATTGTGCCGTGGGTAATGGACCACCTCCTTGTGCCGTGGGTAATGGACCACCTCCTTGTGCCTTGGGTAATGCACCGCCTCCTTGTGCCATGTGCAATGGAACGCCTCCTTGTGCCGTGGGTAATGGCATGCCTCCTTGCGCCGTGGGTAATGGGCTGCCTCCTTGCGCCGTGGGTAACGGACTGCCTCCTTGTGCTGTGGATAATGGGCTGCCTCCTTGTGCCGTGGGTAATGGACTGCCTCCTTGTGCCGTGGGTAACACACTGCCTCCTTGTGCCATGCCTTGGGTAACAGACCACCTTGTTGTGCTGTGGGCAACGGACCACCTTGTTGTGCTGTGAGCAACAGACCGCCTCGTTGTGCTGTGCCATGGGTAACGGAACGCCTCCTTGTGCCATGGGTAACGGAACGCCTCCTTGTGCCGTGGGTAACAGACCGCCTCCTTGTGCCGTGGGTAATGGACCACCTCCTTGTGCCTTGGGTAATGGACCGCCACCTTGTGCCATGGGCAATGGAATGCCTCCTTGTGCCGTGGGTAATGGCCTGCTTCCTTGCGCCGTGGGTAATGGGCTGCCTCCTTGCGCCATGGGCAACAGACTGCCTCCTTGTGCCGTGGGTGATGGGCTGCCTCCTTGTGGCGTGGGCAAATGACCGCCTCCTTTTGTCATGCCGTGGGCAACAGACCGCCTCCTTGTGCCATGGGCACAGGACCACCTCCTTGTGCCGTGCCGTGGGCACTGGACCGCCTCCTTGTGTCATGGGTAACGGACCGCCTCCTTGTGCCGTGACGTGGGTAAGGGACTTGTCGTGCAATGGGCAACAGACTGCCTCTTTGTGCCATGGGCACAGGACCACCTCCTTGTGCCATGCCGTGGGCACTGGACCGCCTCCTTGTGTCATGGGTAACGGACCGCCTCCTTGTGCCGTGACGTGGGTAAGGGACTGCCTCCTTGTGCCGTGGGCATCGGACCGCCTCCTTGTGCCATGGGCAACAGACCGCTTCATTGTGCCATGGGAAACGGACAGCCTCGTTGTGCCATTCCGTGGGTAATTGACCGCCTCATTGTGCCATGGGTAACGGACCACCTCCTTGTTCTGTAGGTAATGGACTGCCTCCTTGTGCCGTGCCGTGGGCAACATACTGCCTCCATGTGCTGTGGGTAACGGATTACCTGCTTGTGCCATGGGCAATAGTCCACCTCCTTGTGCCATGCTGTGGGCACTGGACTGCCTCCTTGTGCCATGCCATGGGCAACGGAACACCTTCTTGTGCTGTGGGCAACAGACCGCCTCCTTGTGGCATGCGTAATGTATTGCCTGCTTGTGCTGTGGGCACCGGACCGTCTCCTTGAACCATGCTGTGTGCAACAGACCGCCTCCTTGTGCCGTGGGCAACGGACAACCACCTAGCACCGTGGGCATTTGACTGTCTCCTTGTGCTGTGGGTAACAAACCGCCTCCTTGTGCCGTGGGTAACAGACCGCCTCCTTGTGCCGTGGGTAACGGACCACCTCGTTGTGCTGTGGGTAATGGACCGCCTCCTTGTGCCGTGGGTAACGGACCACCTCCTTGTGCCGTGCCGTGGGTAATGGACCGCCTTCTTGTGCCATGGGCAACAGACCACCTCCTTGTGCAGTGGGCAACAGACCACCTCCTTGTGCCGGACTGTGGGTAACAGACTGCCTCCTTGTGCCGTGGGTAACAGAGCACCTCCTTGTGCCATGCGTAACAGACCGCCTCCTTGTGCCATGGGTAACGGACTGCCTCCTGGTGCCATGGGTAACGGACTGCCTCCTTGTGCCGTGGGTAACGGACTGCCTCCTTGTGCCATGCCTTGGGTAACAGACCACCTTGTTGTGCTGTGGGCAAAGGACCGCCTTGTTGTGCTGTGGGCAACAGACCGCCTCGTTGTGCCGTGCCATGGGTAACGGAACGCCTCCTTGTGCCATGGGTAACAGACCGCCTCCTTGTGCCGTGGGTAATGGACCACCTCCTTGTGCCTTGGGTAATGGACCGCCTCCTTGTGCCATGGGCAATGGAATGCCTCCTTGTGCCGTTGGGTAATGTCCTGCCTCCTTGTGCCATGGGTAATGGGCTGCCTCCTTGCGCCGTGGGTAATGGACCGCCTCCTTGTGCCGTGGGTAACGGACTATCTCCTTGTGCCATGCCGTGGGTAACTGGCTGCAACCTTATGCCGTGGGTAACAGACCGCCTCCTTGTGCCATGGGCAATGTACCGCCTCATTGTTCCGGTGGCAACGGACGGCCTCGGTGTGCTGTGCCGTGGGTAACGGGCCACCTCCTTGTGCCATGGGTAATGGACTGCCGCCTTGTGACGTGTTGTGGGCAACGGACTGCCTCCTTGTGCCATGCCATGGGCAATGGTCCGCCTCCTTGTGCCGTGGACACCAGACCCCCTCCTGGTGCCATGGGTAACGGACCACCTCTTTGTGCTGAGGGTAACGGCCCGCCTCTTTGTGCCGTGGGTAACGGACTGCCTCCTTGTGACATGCTGTGGGTAACAGACTGCCTTCTTGTGCCATGGGTAACAGACCACCTCCTTGTGCCGTGCGTAACAGACCGCCTCCTTGTGCCGTGGGTAACAGACTGCCTCCTTGTGCCGTGGGTAACAGACAGCCTCCTTGTGCCGTGGGTAACAGACAGCCTCCTTGTGCCTTGCCTTGGGTAACAGACCACATTGTTGTGCTGTGGGCAACGGACCGCCTGTTGTGCTATGGGCAACAGACCGCCTCATTGTGCAGTGGGTAACGAACTGCCTCCTTGTGCAGTGGGTAACGGACCACATCCTTTTGCTGTGGGTAATGGATAGCCTCCTTGTACCATAGGTAACAGACCGCCTCCTTGTGCCGTGGGTAATAGACTGCCTCCTTGTGCCATGGGTAACGGACTGCCTCCTTGTGCTGTGGATAACGGGCTGCCTCCTTGTGCCGTGGGTAATGGATTGCCTCCTTGTGCTGTGGGCAATGGACCGTCTCCTTGTGCCGTGGGCAACAGAGTGCCTCCTTGTGCCATGGGCAACAGACTGCCTCCTTGTGCCGTTGGTAACGGACTGCCTCCTTGTGACGTGGGTAACGGACCTCCTCCTTGTGCCGTGTTATGGGCAATGGACCACCTCCTTGTGCCATGCCATGGGCAACGGACCGCCTCGTTGTGCCGTGCCATGGGTAATGGACCGCCACCTTGTGCCGTGGGTAATGGACCGCCTCCTTGTGCCATGGGTAACGGACCACCTACTTGTGCCTTGGGTAATGGACCGCCTCCTTGTGCTGTGGGCAATGGAATGCCTCCTTGTGCCGTGGGTAATGGGCTGCCTCCTTGTGCCGCGGGGAATGGACCGCCTCCTTGTGCCATGCCGTGGGCAACAGACCGCCTCCTTATGGCGTGGGCAAATGACCGCCTCCTTTTGTCGTGCCGTGGGCAACGGACCGCCTCCTTGTGCCATGCCATGGCCACAGGACCACCTCCTTGTGCTGTTGGCACCGGACCACCTCCTTGTGTTGTGGGTAACGGACCGCCTCCTTGTGCTGTGATGTGGGTAAGGGACTGCCTCCTTGTGCTGTGGGCATCGGACCACCTCCTTGTGCCATGGGCAACAGACCGCCTCATTGTGCCATGGGCAACAGACCGCCTCATTATTCCATGTGCAACGGAATGCCTTGTTGTGCCATTCTGTGGGTAATTGACTGCCTCCTTGTGCCGTGGGTAACGGATTGCCTCCTTGTGCCATGGGCAACAGTCCACCTCCTTGTGCCATGCCATGGGCATTGGACTGCCTCCTTGTGCCATGGGCAACGGAACGCCTTCTTGTGCTGTGGGCAACAGACCGCCTCCTTGTGGCATGCGTAATGGATTGCCTGCTTGTGCTGTGGGCACCGGACCGTCTCCTTGAACTGTGCTGTGGGCAACAGACCGCCTCCTTGTGCCGTGGGCAACGGACAACCACCTAGCGCTGTGGGCATTTGACTGCCTCCTTGTGCCATGGGTAACAGACCGCCTCCTTGTGCCGTGGGTAACGGACCACCTCATTGTGCTGTGGGTAACGGACCGCCTCCTTGTGCCATGGGTTATGGACCACCTCCTTGTGCCGTGGGTAACGGACTGCATCCTTGTGCCATGGGTAACGGACCACCTCCTTGTGCCATGGGTAAAGGACCACCTCCTTGTGCCTTGGGTAACAGACCGCCTCCTTGTGCCTTGGGTAATGGACCGCCTCCTTGTGCTGTGGGCAACGGACCATCTCCTTGTGCTGTGGGTTATGGGCCGCCTCCTTCTGCCATGGGTAATGGATTGCCTCCTTGTGCCATGGGCAATGGACCACCTCCTAGTGCCGTGGGCAAAGAACCGCCTCCTTGTGCCATGGGCAATGGATCGCCTCCTAGTGCCGTGCCATGGGCAACAGACCGCCTCCTAGTGCCGTGGGTAACGGGCTGCCTCCTTGTGCCGTGTGGAATGTATTGCCTCCTTATGCCGTGGGCAATGGACCGCCTCCTTGTGCCATGCTGTGGGCATCGGACTGCCTCCTTGTGCCGTGGCGTGACCACTGGACATCCTCCTTGTGCCATGGGTAACGGATCACCTCCTTGTGCCGTGGGTAACGGACCACCTCCTTGTGCCGTGGGTAACGGACTGCCTCCTTGTGCCGTGGATAACGGATCACCTCCTTGTGCCGTGGGTAATGGACCACCTCCTTGTGCCGTGGGTAACGGACTGCCTCCTTGTGCCGTGGATAACGGACTGCCTCCTTATGCCATTGGTAAGGGACCGCTCCTTGTGCTGTGCCGTGGGCAACAGACCGCCTACTTGTGCCGTGGGCAATGGACCACCTCCTTGTGCCATGGGCAATGGACCACCTCCTGTTCCATGCCGTGGACACCGGACCGCCTCCTTGTGCCGTGGGTACTGGACCGCCTTCTTCTGCCGTGGGTAAAGGACTACCTCCTTGTGCTGTGGACAACGGAACACCTCCTTGTGCCATGGGCAACGGACAACCTCCTTGTGCATTGGGCAACGGACCACCTCCTTGTGCCGTGGGTAACGGACCACCTCCTTGTGCCATTGGTTACAGACCGCCTCCTTGTGCTGTGCTGTGGGTAACAGATCTCCTCCTTGTGCCATGTGTAACAGACCGCCTCCTTGTGCCATGGGTAACTGACCACCTCCTTGTGCTGTGCCGTTGGTAACGGACTGGCTCCTTGTGCTGTAACAGACCGCCTCCTTGTGCCATGCCATGGGTAACAGACCGCCTCCTTGTGCCATGCTGTGGGTAGCAGACCACCTCCTTGTGCCGTGCTGTGGGTAACGGACTGCCTCCTTGTGCCATGGGTAACGGACCGCCTCCTTGTGCCGTGGGTAACAGACCGCCTCCTTGTGCCGTGGGTAACAAACCGCCTCCTTGTGTCGTGGGTAACGAACTGCCTCCTTGTGCTGTGGGCAACAGACCACCTTGTTGTGCTGTGGGCAATGGACCACCTCGTTGTGCCTTGCCGTGGGTAACGGACTGCCTCCTTGTGCCATGGGTAACGGACCACCTCCTTGTGCCGTGGGTAAAGGACCCCCTCCTTGTGCCTTGGGTAATGGGCCGCCTCCTTCTGAAGTGGGTAACGGATTGCCTCCTTGTGCCATGGGCAAAGGACCGCCTCCTTGTGCCGTGCCTTGAGCAACGGACCGCCTCCTTGGCCATGCTGTGGGCAATGGACTGCCTCCTAGTGCCGTGCCGAGGGCAATGGACCACCTCCTTGTGCCGTGCTGTTGGCAACGGACCGCCTCCTTGTGCAGTGGGTTATGGGCCGCCTCCTTCTGAAGTGGGTAACGGATTGCCTCCTTGTGCCATGGGCAAAGGACCGCCTTCTTGTGCCGTGCCTTGAGCAACGGACCGCCTCCTTGGTCATGCTGTGGGCAATGGACTGCCTCCTAGTGCCGTGCCGAGGGCAATGGACCACCTCCTTGTGCCGTGCTGTTGGCAACGGACCGCCTCCTTGTGCCGTGGGCAACATTCCGCTTCCTTGTGCTGTGGGCAATGGACTGCCTCCTTGTGCTGTGGGCAACGGACCGCCTCCTTGTGCCGTGCTGTAGGCAAAGGCCCCCCTCCTTGTGCCATGCCGTGGGCAATGGACTGCCTCCATGTGCCGTGGGCAACGGACCACCTCTTTGTGCCGTCCTGTGGGCAACGGACTGCCTCCTTCTGCCATGGGTAATGGACCACCTCCTTGTGCCGTGGGCAAGAGACCGCCTCCTTGTGCCATGCTATGGGCAATGGACCACCTCCTTGTGCCGTGAGCAACAGACGGCCTCTTTGTGCCGTGCTTTGGGCAACGGACTGCGTCCTAGTGCTGTTCCATGGGCAACAGGCCGCGTCATAGTGATGTGCCATTGGTAACGGACCGCGTCCTAGTGCTGTTCCGTGGGCAGCTGACCACCTCCTTGTGCCGTGACATGGGTAGCGGACTGCCTCCTCATGCCATGATGTGGGCAATGGACTGCCTCCTTGTGCTGTGACATGGGCAACAGACTTTTTCCTTGTGCCATGGGCAACAGACCACCTCCTTGTGCTGTGCATGGGCAACAGACCACCTCCTTGTGCCATGCTGTGGGCAACGAACCGCCTCTTTCTGCCAAGGGTAACGGACAACCTCCATGTGCCCTGGGCAACGGATCACCTCCTTGTGCTGTCGGCAACATACCACCTCCTTGTGCTGTGGGCAACGGACCGCCTCCTTGTGCCATGCCGTTGGCAATGGACTGCCTCCTTGTGCCATGCCGTGGCCAATGGACCGCCTCCTTGTGCTGTGGGCAACGGGCCACCTCCTTGTGCCGTGGGCAACAGGCCCCCTCCTTGTACTGTGGGCAATGGGCCACCTCCTTGTGCCATAGGCAACGGGCCACCTACTTGTGCCTTGGGCAATGGGCCACCTCTTTGTGCCGTGGGTAACAGGCCACCCCCTTGTGCCGTGGCCAACAGGCCACCTCCTTGTGCCATGGGCAATGGGCCACCTCATTGTGCCATGGGTAACAGGCCACCTCCTTGTGCCATGCGTAACGGACTGCCTCCTTGTGCTATGCGTAACGGACTGCCTCCTTGTGCTGTGGGTAACAGACCGCCTCCTTGTGCCGTGCCATGGGCAACTTGCCACCTCCTTGTGCCGTAGGCAATCAGCCGCCTCCTTGTGCCATGCCTTGGGCAACAGGCCAACTCCTTGTGCCGTGGGCCATGGGCCGCCTCCTTGTGCCGTGGGCAACGGGCCACCTCCTTGTGCTGTGGGCAACGGGCCACCTCCTTGTGCCATGGGCAACGGGCCACCTCCTTGTGCCATTGGCAACGGGCCGCCTCCTTGTGCCATTGGCAACGGGCCACCTCCTTGTGCCATGGGCAATGGACCACCTTCTTGTGCTGTGCCGTGGGTAACGGAACACCTCCTTGGGCCGCGCCATGGGTAACGGACCACCTCCTTGTGCCATGCCGTGGGTAATGAACTGCCTCTTTAGGCCGTTCCATGGGTAACGGATCACCTCCTTGTGCCATGCCGTGGGTAACTGACTGCAACCTTGTGCTGTGGGTAATGGACTGCCTCCTTGTGCCATGCGCAACGGGCCACCTCTTTGTGCTGTGGGTAAAGGAATGCCTCCTTTTTCCATTGGTAACATATTGCCTCCTTGTACCGTAGGTAACAGATTGCCTCCTTGTGCCATGGGCAATGGACCGCCTCCTTGTGCCATGCCATGGGTAATGGACTGCCTCCTTGTGCTGTGCCGCAGGTAATGGATCGCCTCCTTGTGCCGTGTGTAACGGACCGCCTCCTTGATCTGTGGGTAACGGATCAACCTCCTTGTGCCGTGGATAATGAATCGCCTCCTTGTGCAGTGGGTAACGGATTGCCTCCTTGTGCCGTGGGTAATGGATTGCCTCCTTGTGCCGTGGGTAACGGACCACCTCCTCATGCCATGTGTAATGGACCACCTCCTTGTGCCGTACAATGGGTAATGGACCGCCTACTTGTGCCGTGGGTAATGGACCACCTCCTTAAGCCATGCTGTGGGTAACGGACCGCCTCCTTGTGCCATGCCGTGGGTAACTGACCGCAACCTTGTGCTGTGGGTATCAGACTGCCTCCTTGTGCCATGCCGTGGGTAACAGACCGCATCCTTGTGCCATGGGCAATGTACCGCCTCGTTGTGCCGTGGGCAATGGACTGCCTCGGTGTGCTGTGCCGTGGGTAACAGACTGCCTCCTTGTGCCATGGTTAATGGACCGCCTCCTTGTGCCGTGGGCACCAGACCATCTCCTTGTGCCATGGGCAACGGACCGCCTCCTTGTGCCATGCCATGGGCAACGGACCGCATCCTTGTGCCGTGGGTAACAGATTGCCTCCTTGGGCCATGGGCAACAGACCTACTCCTTGTGTCATGGGCAACGGACCGCCTCCTTGTGCCGTGGACACAGGTCTGCCTCCTTGTGAGGTGGCCATGGAAAGCCTCCTTGTGCAGTGGGTAACGGACCGCCTCTTTGTGCCGTGGGTAATGGACTGCCTCCTTGTGCCGTGGGTAACGGATCAACTCATGTGCCGTGCTGTAACAGACCACCTTCTTGTGCTGTGCTGTGGGTACCAGACCTCCTCCTTGTGCCATGCCGTGGGTAACAGACCGCATCCTTGTGCCGTGCTGTGGGTAACGGAACGCCTCCTTCTGCTGTGGGTAACATACCGCCTACTTGTGCCGTGCCATGGGTAACAGACCACCTCCTTGTGCCGTGCCATGGGTAATAGACCGCCTCCTTGTGCCATGGGCAACGGACTGCCTTGTTGTGCTGTGGGCAATGGACCACCTCCTTGTTTTGTGGGCAACGGACTGCCTCCTTGTGCCGTGGGTAACAGACCGCCTCCTTGTGCTGTGGGTAATGGACCACCTCCTTGTGCCTTGGGTAATGGACCGCCTCCTCGTGCCATGCCGTAGGCAACAGACAACCTCCTTGTGCCATGGGTAATGGCCGCCTCCTTGTGCCGTGCCATTGGCAACGGACTGCCTCTTTGTGCCATGGGCAACGGACTGCCTCCTTGTGCCATGCTGTAGGCACCAGAACGCCTCCTTGTGCTGTGCCGTGGGCACTGGACCACCTCCTTGTGCCATGGGTGATGGACCGCCTCCTTGTGCTGTGGGTAATGGACCACCTCCTTGTGCCATGGGTAACAGACAGCCTCCTTGTGCCGTGGGTAATGGACCGCCTCCTTGTGCCGTGGGTAATGGACCGCCTCCTTGTGCCGTGGGTAGTTGACCGCCTCCTTGTGCCGTGGGTAACGGACTGCCTCCTTGTGCCGTAGGTAATGGACCGCCTCCTTGTGCCATAGGTAATGGACCGCCTCCTTGTGCCGTGGGTAACAGACTGCCTCCTTGTGCCAAGCTATGGGCAACAGACCACCTCCTTGTGCCATGGGTAATGGGCCACCTCCTTGTGCTGTGGGTAACTGATTGCCTCCTTGTGCCGTCGGCAATGGACCACCTCCTTTTTGCTGTGCCGTGGGCAACGGACCGCCTCCTTGTGCTGTGGTTAATAGACCACCTCCTTGTACAGTGCCGTGGGTGACGGACCGCCTCCTGTGCCATGGGCAACGGACCGCCTTCTTGTGCCATGGGTAATGGACTGCCTCCTTGTGCCATGGGCAACGGACCGCCTTGTTGTGATGTGGGCAACGGACTGCCTCCTTGTGCCGTGCCATGGGTAGCGGACTGCCTCCTTGTGCTGTGGGTAACGGACCGCCTCTTCGTGCTGTGGGTAACAGATTGCCTCCTTGTGCCGTGGGCAACGGACCGCCTCCTTGTGCCATGTGTGATGGACCGCCTCCTTATGCCGTGGGCAACAGACGATCTCCTTGTGTCATGGGCAACGGACCGCCTCCTTGTGCCATGCGGTGGGCAACGGACTGCCTCCTTGTGCCATGCCGTGGCCAATGGACCGCCTCCTTGTGCCATGGGCAACGGGCCACCTTCTTGTGCCGTGGGCAACAGGCCCCCTCCTTGTGCTGTGGGCAACGGGCCACCTCCTTGTGCCATAGGCAACGGGCCACCTACTTGTGCCGTGGGCAATGGGCCACCTCTTTGTGCCGTGGGTAACAGGCCACCCCCTTGTGCCGTGGCCAACAGGCCACCTCCTTATGCCGTGGGCAATGGGCCACCTCATTGTGCCGTGGGTAACAGGCCACCTCCTTGTGCCATGCGTAACGGACCGCCTCCTTGTGCTATGGGTAACGGACTGCCTCCTTGTGCCATGCCATGGGCAACGGGCCACCTCCTTGTGCCATGGGCAATCAGCCGCCTCCTAGTGCCATGCCGTGGGCAACAGGCCATCTCCTTGTGCCGTGGGCAACGGGCCACCTCCTTGTGCTGTGGGCAACGGGCCGCCTACTTGTGCCATGGGCAACGGGCCGCCTCCTTGTGCCATGGGCAATGGGCCGCCTCCTTGTGCCATGGGCAATGGGCCGCCTCCTTGTGCCGTGGGCAACAGGCCACCTCTCGTGCCATGGGTAATGGATTGCCTCCTTGTGCCATTGGCAACGTATTGCCTCCTTGTGCTGTGGGTAACAGATTGCCTCCTTGTGCCATGGGCAATGGACCGCCTTCTTGTGCCATGCCGTGGGTAACTGACTGCAACCTTGTGCTGTGGGTAATGGACTGCCTCCTTGTGCCATGCGCAACGGGCCACCTCCTTGTGCTGTGGGTAAAGGAATGCCTCCTTTTTCCATTGGTAACATATTGCCTCCTTGTACCGTAGGTAACAGATTGCCTCCTTGTGCTATGGGTAATGGACCGCCTCCTTGTGCCGTGCCATGGGTAATGGAGCGCCTCCTTGTGCTGTGCCGTGGGTAATGGATCACCTCCTTGTGCCATGTTTAACGGACCGCCTCCTTGTGCCGTGTGTAATGGACCGCCGCCTTGTGCCGTGGGTAACTGATCACCTCCTTGTGGGTAACGGATCGCCTCCTTGTGCCATGGGTAACGGATCACCTCCTTGTGCCGTGGGTAATGAATCGCCTCCTTGTGCAGTGGGTAACGGATTGCCTCCTTGTGCTGTGGGTAACGGACCACCTCCTCATGCCATGTGTAACAGACTGCCTCCTTGTGCCGTACAATGGGTAATGGACCGCGTACTTGTGCCGTGGGTAATGGACCACCTCCTTAAGCCATGCTGTGGGTAACGGACAGCCTCCTTGTGCCTTGCAGCGGGTAACTGACCGCAACCTTGTGCTGTGGGTATCAGACTGCCTCCTTGTGCCATGCACTGGGTAACAGACCGCCTCCTTGTGCCATGGGCAACGGACCGCCTTGTTGTGCCGTGGGCAACGGACTGCCTCGGTGTGCCGTGCCGTGGGTAACGGACTGCTTCCTTGTGCCGTGGGTAGCAGACCACCTCCTTGTGCTGTGGGTAACGGACCGCCTCCTTGTGCTGTGGGCAAAGGATTGCCTCCTTGTGCCGTTGGCAACGTATTGCCTCCTTGTGCCGTGGGTAACAGATTGCCTCCTTGTGCCATGGGCAATGGACCGCCTTCTTGTGCTGTGCCGTGGGTAACGGACCACCTCCTTGGGCCGTGCCGTGGGTATCGGGCCACCTCCTCATGCCGTGTGTAACAGACCTCCTCCTTGTGCCATGCCATGGGTAACTGACTGCAACCTTGTGCTGTGGGTAACGGACTGCCTCCTTGTGCCATGCACAACGGGCCGCCTCCTTGTGCCGTGGGTAAAGGAATGCCTCCTTGTGCCATTGGTAACATATTGCCTCCTTGTACTGTAGGTAACAAATTGCCTCCTTCTGCAATGGACCGCCTCCTTGTGCTGTGCCATGGGTAATGGACCGCCTCCTTGTGCTGTGCTGTGGGTAATGGATTGCCTCCTTGTGCCGTGTGTTATGAACCGCCTCCTTGTGCCGTGTGTAATGGACCGCCGCCTTGTGCCGTGGGTAACTGATCGCCTCCTTGTGCCGTGGGTAATGGATCACCTCCTTGTGCCGTGGGTAACGGATCGCCTCCTTGTGCCGTGGGTAACGGATCGCCTCCTTGTGCCGTGGGTAACAGATCACCTCCTTGTGCCGTGGGTAATGAATCGCCTCCTTGTGCCATGGGTAACGGACCGCCTCCTCGTGCCGTGTGTAACAGACTGCCTCCTTGTGTCGTACCATGGGTAATGGACCGCCTACTTGTGCTATGGGTAACGGACCGCCTCCTTGTGCCATGCCGCGGGTAACTGACCGCAACCTTGTGCTATGGGTATCAGACTGCCTCCTTGTGCCGTGCCGTGGGTAACAGACAGCCTCCTTGTGCTATGGGCAATGGACCGCCTTGTTGTGCCGTGGGCAACGGACTGCCTCGGTGTGCCATGGGTAATGGACTGCCTCCTTGTGCCGTGGGTAACGGACCGCCTCATTGTGCTGTGGGTAATGGACTGCCTACTTGTGCCATGCTGTGGGTAACTGGCCACCTCCTTGTGCTGTGGGCAATGGATTGCCTTCTTGTGCCGTGGGCAACAGACCGCCTCCTTGTGCTGTGCCGTGGGCAACAGACTGCCTCCTTGTGCCATGCTGTGGGTACAGGACCGCCTCCCTGTGCCATGGGTAACGGATTGCCTCCTTTTGCCGTGGGTAATGGACCGCCTCCTTGTGCCGCAGGTAACGGACCGCCTCCTTGGGCCGTGGTTAATAGACCACCTCCTTGTGCAGTGCCATGGGCAACGGACCGCCTCCTTGTGCCATGGGCAAGGGACCATCTCCTTGTGCTATGGGTGATGGACCGCCTCCTTGTGCCGTGGATAACGGACCACCTCCTTGAGCCGTGCCGTGGGCATCAGACTGCCTCTTTGTGCCGTGGGTAACAGATTGCCTCCTTGTGCCGTGGGCAACGGACCACCTCCTTGTGCCATGGGCAATGGACCGCCTTCTTGTGCCATGGTTAATGGACCGCCTCCTTGTGTCGTGGGTAACAGACCGTCTCCTTGTGCCATGGGCAACAGACCGTCTCCTTGTGCCGTGCCGTGGACACAGGTTCGCCTCCTTGTGAGGTGGGCACGGAAAGCCTCCTTGTGCCGTGGGTAACAGATTGCCTCCTTGTGCCGTGGGCAACAGACCTACTCCTTGTGCCATGGGCAACGGACCGCCTCCTTGTGCTGTGCCATGGACACAGGTTCGCCTCCTTGTGAGGTGGGCACGGAAAGCCTCCTTGTGCCGTGGGTAACGGACCGCCTCTTTGTGCCATGGGTAACTGACTGCCTCCTTGTGCCATGGGTAATGGACTGCCTCCTTGTGCCGTGGGTAACGGATCAACTCATGTGCCGTGCTGTAACAGACCGCCTCCTTGTGCCTTGGGTAACAGACAGCCTCCTTGTGCCGTGCATACCGGACCACCTTCTTGTGCTGTGCTTTGCTGTGGGTACCAGACCGCCTCCTTGTGACTGCCTCCTTGTGCCGTGCTGTGCCGTGGGTAACAGACCGCCTCCTTGTGCCATGCCGTGGGTAACAGACCACCTCCTTCTGCTGTGGGTAACATACCACCTCCTTGTGCCGTGCCATGGGTAATAGACCACCTCCTTGTGCCATGGGCAACGGACTGCCTTGTTGTGCTGTGGGCAATGGACCACCTCCTTGTTTTGTGGGCAACGGACCGCCTCCTTGTGCCGTGGGTAACGGACCGCCTCCTTGTGCTGTGGATAATGGACCACCTCCTTGTGCCTTGGGTAATGGACCACCTCCTCGTGCCATGCCGTAGGCAACAGACAACCTCCTTGTGCCATGGGTAATGGCCGCCTCCTTGTGCCGTGCCATGGGCAATGGACTGCCTCTTTGTGCCGTGCCATGGGCAACGGACTGCCTCCTTGTGCCATGCTGTGGGCACCAGAATGCCTCCTTGTGCCGTGCCATGGGCACCGGACCACCTCCTTGTGCCATGGGTGATGGATCGCCTCCTTGTGCTGTGGGTAACGGACCACCTCCTTGTGCCATGGGTAATGGACCGCCTCCTTGTGCCGTGGGTAACCGACTGTCTCCTGGTGCCGTAGGTAACGGACCGCCTCCTTGTGCCGTGGGTAACAGACTGCCTCCTTGTGCCATGTGCAAAGGACCACCTCGTTGTGCCGTGGGCAACGGACTGCCTCGGTGTGCCATGGGTATCAGACTGCCTCCTTGTGCCGTGGGTAATGGACCACCTCCTTGTGCTGTGGGTAACGGACCGCCTCCTTGTGCCATGCTGTGGGTAACTGGCCACCTCCTTGTGCTGTGGGTAACGGATTGCCTCCTTGTGCTGTGGGTAACAGACCGCCTCCTTGTGCTGTGCCGTGGGCAACGGACTGCCTCCTTGTGCCATGCTGTGGGTACAGGACCGCCTCCCTGTGCCGTGGGTAATGGACTGCCTCCTTGTGCCGTGGGTAACAGATCGCCTCCTTTTGCCGTGGGTAACGGACCACCTACTTGTGCCCTGGGTAATGGACCGCCTCCTTGTGCTGTGGTTAATAGACCACCTCCTTATGCAGTGCCATGGGCAACGGACCGCCTCCTTGTGCCATGGGCAAGGGACGCCTCCTTGTGCCGTGGGTGATGGACCGCCTCCTTGTGCCGTGGATAATGGACCACCTCCTTGAGCCGTGCTGTGGGCATCGGACAGCCTCTTTATGCCGTGGGTAACAGATTGCCTCCTTGTGCCGTGGGCAACAGATAACCTCCTTGTGCCATGGGCAAACGGACCGCCTCCTTGTGCCATGGTTAATGGACCGCCTCCTTGTGCCGTGGGCAACAGACCGTCTCCTTGTGCCATGGGCAACGGACCGCCTCCTTGTGCCATGGGCAACGGACCGCCTCCTTGTGCCGTGGGTAACAGATTGCCTCCTTGTGCCGTGGGCAACAGACCGCCTCTTTGTGCCGTGGGTAACTGACTGCCTCCTTGTGCCGTGGGTAATGGACTGCCTCCTTGTACCATGGGTAACGGATCAACTCATGTGCCGTGCTGTAACAGACTGCCTCCTTGTGCCTTGGGTAACAGACAGCCTCCTTGTGCCGTGCACAACGAACCACCTTCTTGTGCTCTGCTGTGGGTAACAGACTGCCTCCTTGTGCCGTGCTGTGCCGTGGGTAACAGACCGCCTCCTTGTGCCATGCCTTGGGTAACAGACCGCATCCTTGTGCTGTGCTGTGGGTAATGGACCGCCTCCTTCTGCTGTGGGTAACGTACCGCCTCCTTGTGCCGTGCCATGGGTAACAGACCGCCTCCTTGTGCCATGGGCAACGGACTGCCTTGTTGTGCTGTGGGCAATGGACCACCTCCTTGTTTTGTGGGCAACGGACCGCCTCCTTGGGCCGTGGGTAATGGACCGCCTCCTTGTGCTTTGGGTAATGGACCACCTCCTTGTGCCTTGGGTAATGGACCGCCTCCTCATGCCATGCCGTAGGCAACAGACAACCTCCTTGTGCCATGGGAAATGGCCACCTCTTTGTGCCGTGGGCAACGGACTGCCTCTTTGTGCTGTGCCATGGGCAACGGACTGCCTCCTTGTGCCATGCTGTGGGCACCAGAACGCCTCCTTGTGCCATGCCGTGGGCACCGGACTGCACCGGACTGCCTCCTAGTGCCATGGGTAATGGACCGCCTCCTTGTGCTGTGGGTAATGGACCACCTCCTTGTGCCATGGGTAATAGACAGCCTCCTTGTGCCGTGGGTAATGGACCGCCTCCTTGTGTCATGGGTAATGGACCGCCTCCTTGTGCCGTGGGTAACAGACCACCTCCTTGTACTGTAGGTAACAGACCGCCTCCTTGTGCCGTAGGTAACGGACTGCCTCCTTGTGCCATGGGTAACAGACCGCCTCCTTGTGCCAAGCTGTGGGCAACAGACCACCTCCTTGTGCCGTGGGTAATGGGCCACCTCCTTGTGCTGTGGGTAACTGATTGCCTCCTTTTGCCATGGGCAATGGACCACCTCCTTTTGCCATGCTGTGGGCAACAGGCCGCCTCCTTATGTCATGGGTAATGGACCGCCTCCTTGTGCCGTGGTTAATAGACCGCCTCCTTGTACAGTGCCGTGGGCAATGGACCGCCTCCTTGTGCCATTGGCAACGGACCGCCTCCTTGTGCCGTGGGTAATGGACCACCTCCTTGTGCCATGGGCAACAGACCGTCTTGTTGTGCTGTGGGCAACGGACCGCCTCGTTGTGCCGTGCCATGGGTAGCGGACTGCCTCCTTGTGCTGTGGGTAACGGACTGCATCTTCGTGCCGTGGGCAACTGACCGCCTCCTTGTGCCGTTGGTAACAGATTGCCTCCTTGTGCCATGAGCAACGGACCACCTCCTTGTGCCATGGGCAACGGACCGCCTACTTGTGCCATACCGTGGACACCGGACTGCCTCCTTGTGAGGTAGGCAATGGAAAGTCTTCTTGTGCCGTGGGTAATGGACCGCCTCTTTGTACTGTGGGTAACGGACTGCCTCCTTGTGCCGTGGGTAATGGACTGCCTCCTTGTGCCGTGGGTAATAGACCAACTCATGTGCCGTGCTGTGGGTAACAGACCACCTCCTTGTGCCGTGGGTAACAGACCGACTCCTTGTGCCGTGCGTAACGGACCACCTCCTTGTCCTGTGCTGTGGGTAACAAACTGCCTCCTTGTGCCGTGCCATGGGTAACGGACTGCCTCCTTGTGCCGTGCTGTGCAGTGGGTAACAGACCGCCTCCTTGTGCCATCCCATGGGTAACAGACTGCATCTTTGTGCCATGCCGTGGGTAACGGACCGCCTCCTTCTGCTGTGGGTAATGGACCGCCTCCTTGTGCCGAGCCATGGGTAACAGACCACCTCCTTGTGCCTTGCCATGGGTAACAGACCGCCTCCTTGTGCTGTGGGCAACGGACCGCCTTGTTGTGCTGTGGGCAACGGACTACCTCGTTGTGCCGTGCCATGGGTAGCGGACTGCCTCCTTGTGCCGTGGGTAACGGACTGCCTCCTTGTGCTGTGTCTAATGGACCACCTCCTTGTGCCTTGGGTAATGGACCGCGTCCTTGTGCCATGCCCTGGGCAACAGACAACCTCCTTGTGCCGTGGGTAACAGGCCACCTCCTTGTGCTGTGCCATGGGCAACGGACGGCCTCCTTGTGCCGTGCTGTGGGCACCAGACTTCCTCCTTGTGTCATGTCATGGGCACCGGAACGCCTCCTTGTGCCGTGCCATGGGCACTGGAACGCCTCCTTGTGCCATGGGTAACGGACCGCCTCCTTGTGCCGTGGGTAATGGACCGCCTCCTTGTGCCGTGGGTAACAGACCGCCTCCTTGTGCCATGGGTAACAGACCGCCTCCTTGTGCCGTGGGTAACGGGCCAACTCCTTGTGCCGTGGGTGACTGCCTCCTTGTGCCGTGGGCAATGGACCACCTCCTTTTGCTGTGCCGTGGGCACCAGACCACCTCCTTGTGCCATGCCATGTGCACCGGACCACCTCCTTGTGCCGTGCCGTGGGTAGCGGACTGCCTCCTTGTGCCGTGGGTAGCGGACTGCCTCCTTGTGCCGTGGGTAACGGACTGCCTCCTTGTGCCTTGGGTAATGGACCGCCTCCTTCTGCCATGCCGTGGGCAACAGACAACCTCCTTGTGCCGTGGGTAACAGGCCACCTCCTTGTGCTGTGCCATGGGCAACGGACTGCCTCCTTGTGCTGTGCTGTGGGCACCAGACTTCCTCCTTGTGTCATGCCATGGGCACCGGAACGCCTCCTTGTGCCGTGCCATGGGCACTGGAATGCCTCCTTGTGCCATGGGTAACGGACCGCCTCCTTGTGCCATGGGTGACAGACCACCTCCTTGTGCCGTGAGTATCAGACCGCCTCCTTGTGCCGTGGGTAACGGACCGCCTCCTTGTGCCGTGGGTAACGGACCGCCTCCTTGTGCCGTGGGTAACAGACCGCCTCCTTGTGCCATGGGTAACAGACCACCTCCTTGTGCCAAGCTATGGGCAACAGACCGCCTCCTTGTGCCGTAGGTAACGGGCCAACTCCTTGTGCCGTGGGTGACTGATTGCCTCCTTGTGCCGTGGGCAATGGACCACCTCCTTTTGCTATGCCGTGGGCACCAGACCACCTCCTTGTGCCATGCCATGTGCACCGGACCACCTCCTTGTGCCGTGCCGTGGGTAACAGACTGCCTCTTTGTGCCATGGGCAACGGACCGCTTTGTTGTGCCATGGGCAACGGACCGCTTTGTTGTGCCATGGGCAACGGACCACCTCCTTGTGCCGTGGGCAATAGACCACCTTCTTGTGACGTGCTGTGGGAAACGGGCTGCCTCCTTGTGCCGTGGGCAACGGGCCACCTCCTTGTGCCGTGGGCAACGGGCCACCTCCTTGTGCCGTGGGCAATGGGCCACCTCCTTTTGCCTTGGGTAAAAGATTGCCTCCTTGTGCTGTTGGTAACGTATTGCCTCCTTGCGCCATGGGCAACGGACCACCTCCTTGTGCTGTGCCGTGGGTAACGGACTACCTCCTTGTGCTGTGGGTAACGGACCACCTCCTCATGCTGTGTGTAACAGACGCCTCCTTGTGCCGTGTAGTGGGTAATGGACCGCCTCCTTGTGCCGTGCTGTGTGTAACAGACCACCTCCTTGTGCCATGCCGTGGGTAACTAACCGCAACCTTGTGCTGTGAGTAACGGACTGCCTCCTTGTGCTGTGGGTAACAGACCGCCTCCTTGTGCTGTGCTGTGGGCAACGGACTGCCTCCTTGTGCCGTGGGTAACGGATTGCCTCCTTGTGCCATGGGCAACAGACCGCCTCCTTGTGCCGTGCCGTGGGCAATGGACCGCCTCCTTGTGCCATGGGCACCGGACTGCCTCCTTGTGCCATGCCGTGGGCACCGGACCACCTCCTTCTGCCATGGGTAATGGACTGCCTCCTTGTGCCGTGGGTAACGAACCACCTCCTTTTGCCATGGGTAACGGATTGCCTCCTTGTGCCATGGATAATGGACCGCCTCCTTGTGCTGTGGTTAATAGACCGTCTCCTTGTGCCATGCCATGGGCAATGGACCACCTCCTTGTGCAGTGGGTAACGGGCTGCCTCCTTGTGCCATGGGTAATGGATTGCTTCCTTGTGCCATGGGCAACGGACCATCTCCTTGTGCCATGGGCAACGGACCGCCTCCTTGTGCTGTGGGTAACGGACCGCCTCCTTGTGCCGTGGGAAATGGACCGCCTCCTTGTGCTGTGGGCAATGGACCGCCTCCTTGTGCCGTGGATAATGGATTGCCTCCCTGTGCCGTGGACAACGGACCGCCTACTTGTACTGTGGACACCGGACTGCCTCCTTGTGAGGTGGGCAACGGAAAGCTTTCTTGTGTCGTGGGTAACGGACCGCCTCTTTGTACTGTGGGTAATGGACTACCTCCTTGTGCTGTGGGTAATGGACTGCCTCCTTGTGCCGTGGGTAATGGACCAACTCATGTGCCGTGCTGTGGGTAACAGACCACCTCCTTGTGCCATGGGTAACAGACCGACTCCTTGTGCCGTGCATAACGGACCACCTCCTTGTCCTGTGCTGTGGGTAATGGACCGCCTCCTTGTGCCGTGCCGTGGGTAACGGACTGCCTCCTTGTGCTGTGCTGTGCAGTGGGTAACAGACCGCCTCCTTCTGCTGTGGGTAACGGACCGCCTCCTTGTGCCGAGCCATGGGTAACAGACCACCTCCTTGTGCCTTGCCATGGGTAACAGACTGCCTCCTTGTGCTGTGGGCAACAGACCGCCTTGTTGTGCTGTGGGCAACGGACTACCTCGTTGTGCCGTGCCATGGGTAGCGGACTGCCTCCTTGTGCCATGGGTAATGGACCGCCTCCTTGTGCTGTGGGTAATGGACCACCTTCTTGCCTTGGGTAATGGACCACCTCCTTGTGCCATGCCGTGGGCAACAGACAACCTCCTTGTGCCGTGGGTAACGGGCCACCTCCTTGTGCTGTGCCATGGGCAACGGACTGCCTCCTTGTGTCGTGCTGTGGGCACCAGACTTCCTCCTTGTGTCATGCCATGGGCACCGGAACGCCTCCTTGTGCCATGCCATGGGCACCGGAGGGCCTCCTTGTGCCATGCGTAACGGACCGCCTCCTTGTAACGTGGGTGACGGACCACCTCCTTGTGCCATGAGTATCGGACCACCTCCTTGTGCCGTGAGTATCGGACCACCTCCTTGTGCCATGGGTAACGGACCACCTCCTTGTGCCATGGGTAACGGACCGCCTCCTTGTGCCGTAGGTAACGGACCGCCTCCTTGTGCCGTGGGTAACAGACCGCCTCCTTGTGCCAAGCTGTGGGCAACAGACCGCCTCCTTGTGCCATGGGTAACGGGCCAACTCCTTGTGCCGTGGGCAACTGATTGCCTCCTTGTGCCGTGGGCAATGGACCACCTCCTTTTGCTGTGCCGTGGGCACCAGACCACCTCCTTGTGCCATGCCATGTGCACCGGACCGCCTCCTTGTGCCGTGCCATGGGTAACAGACTGCCTCTTTGTGCCATGGGCAACAGACTGCCTCTTTGTGCCATGGGCAACGGACCGCTTTGTTGTGCCATGGGCAACGGACCACCTCCTTGTGCTGTGGGCAATAGGCCACCTTCTTGTGACATGCTGTGGGCAACGGGCTGCCTCCTTGTGCCATGCCGTGGGCAACAGGCCACCTCCTTGTGCCATGGGCAACGGGCCACCTCCTTGTACCGTAGGCAACGGGCCACCTCCTTTTGCCTTGGGTAAAAGATTGCCTCCTTGTGCTGTTGGTAACGTATTGCCTCCTTGTACCATGGGCAACGGACCACCTCCTTGTGCTGTGGCGTGGGTAACGGACTACCTCCTTGTGCTGTGGGTAACGGACCACCTCCTCATGCTGTGTGTAACAGACGCCTCCTTGTGCCGTGTAGTGGGTAATGGACCGCCTCCTTGTGCCGTGCTGTGGGTAACAGACTGCCTCCTTGTGCCGTGCTGTGGGTAACAGACCAGCTCCTTGTGCCATGCCGTGGGTAACTGACTGCAACCTTGTGCTGTGGGTAACAGACTGCCTCCTTGTGCTGTGGGTAACGGACCGCCTCCTTGTGCCGTGCTGTGGGCAACGGACTGCCTCCTTGTGCCGTGGGTAACGGATTGCCTCCTTGTGCCATGGGCAACAGACCGCCTCCTTGTGCCGTGCCGTGGGCAGTGGACCGCCTACTTGTGCCATGGGCACCGGACCGCCTCCTTGTGCCATGCCGTGGCCACCGGACCACCTCCTTCTGCCATGGGTAATGGACTGCCTCCTTGTGCCGTGGGTAATGAACCACCTCCTTTTGCCGTGGGTAACGGATTGCCTCCTTGTGCCATGGGAAATGGACCGCCTCCTTGTGCTGTGTTTAATAGACCGTCTCCTTGTGCCGTGGGCAATGGACCACCTCCTTGTGCCGTGGGTAATGGATTGCTTCCTTGTGCCATGGGCAACGGACCATCTCCTTGTGCCATGGGCAACGGACCGCCTCCTTTTGCTGTGGGTAACGGACCGCCTCCTTGTGCCGTGGGAAACGGACCGCCTCCTTGTGCCGTGGGAAACGGACCGCCTCCTTGTGCTGTGGGCAATGGACCGCCTCCTTGTGCCGTGGATAATGGATTGCCTCCCTGTGCCGTGGGCAACGGACCACCTCCTTGTGCCATGGGCAACGGACCGCCTACTTGTGCTGTGCCGTAGATACCGGACCGCCTCCTTGTGAGGTGGGCAACGGAAAGCCTCCTTGTGCCGTGTGTAATGAACCGCATGTTTGTGCCATGCGTAACGGACTGCCTCCTTGTGCAGTGGGTAACAGGCCGCCTCCTTGTGCTGTGCATAACGGACCGCCTCCTCGTGCCATACCGTGGGTAACAGACCGCCTCCTTGTGACAAGAGGCTGCTGATCTCCACCTCTTCTAGGTGGCTACCACAACCCAAAAGCAAGGCATCCTTCACCACTCTAAGCTCTGGGTGGTGTAGGGAGAGCATTCTGCCACTGACTTAATCACGGTCAAGCAACCACCACTGCAGTCTTTTGAAGTCTCCTCTGAGATTTGGATGTGGTCAGAAATCACCTTGATGTTGGGCTCACTGAAACTTCAGATCCCACTGCACAGCACGCATATGCTACCTGGCGTATTACACCAGCAGGATGCAGGAGGCCATCATTCCCAGCAGCATCAGAGTCTAGCTCACTGAAATCCAGGACAGATGCTGAAAGATTAAGATCATAGCCTGAATGTCGTGGACTCTCCTTTCCAGGGGAAAGGTCGGAAACCGGACTATGTATTTAATGGCTCAGATCAAATGAAGCATCTGAGAAGGATTCAGTTGTGACTTTGGCACGTTGATAGTGAACCCAAAGGATTACAAGAGGTTCGCCATATTGATGAGGTGAGTGATGACTGCCTGGGACAAACCCGCCTTCAGCAGCCTCTGCCCTTTGGCACCAGGCAGTAGCAACAGTAACAACCACAACCCACTTGTGATGCAAGCACCCTGTCACTATTCCCTTTGGCCAAAAAGGGACTGCACTTCCTGTTGTAATACTGACAGATGGTCCTCTGTCAGTCATTCTGGGGATGGTGCGGCAGAGAGGCCGAGGAAGGGTAGAGCATACCCTTCTGCACAATTTGCAGGACCCACCTGTCCAATGTTATGCCCTGCCAGCCTGGTAAAATTTGTTGCATCCACCTCCATTCGGGTGGCTGTGCTCCACTAAGGGCATGATAAAGGTCACAGGGGTGGGGCGGTGGACTAACTGGTGCGGTGCCCCTCACCTTGGGGTTGGAGGGTTCCATGGCCTCCTCCATGAAACGGCTGGGAAAACTGCTGAGGTTGAAGTGGCTGTCTGTGTGGGGTATCCCTGCCAGAGCTGCGGAAAGAATAAAAAGGTTGATGCAGTTGGCCTTATTGAGCAGACGAACCCAAGGAGCGTGCTGTGGCCTGCTTTCTTTGAAACATTCCAGAGCAGAGTCCACTTTATCACCAAAAAAGGCAATCCCTATAAAGGGCATGTCCATAAGTGATGACTGAACATCGCCGGAGAATCCCATTGATCTCACCCAGGTGTGGTGACGGATAACAACGCTAGTGCCAGTGGCTCGCCCAATGTAATCTATGGTATCCAGACAACAAAGGATGGTAAATTTAGTGGCATCACAGCCGTCCTGTATGGTCTTGGTCAGTACAGGACGAAGGCTGTCTGGAACACCTGCGAGGGCTTGAGCTACAGAATTCCAGAGAGTGTAGGAATAGCGGCCTAACAGGCAGCTAGCATTAACTGGCCAGAGACCTAACATTGTGAACAAAATGCCTTCCTCCCAAAGGTCTAAACACTTAGACTCCCTATCCCAAGTCTTACAAAGGCATTTGGGTTTGTCTGACTGGCGGAAGCTTCCACCACCAAGCTCTCAGGTTAAGGGTGGGGAGTCAAAAAAGTGGGGTCGCTGGGGGGCAGGGTGATGGCGCTGCACAATTTCGAGATTTACCATGGGACTAGAACAAGGTTTGCCCAGGCCTCTAAGAGGGTGTCAGTGAGGGCCTCATTAAAGGGTAACAAGAACTCAGTATTGGTCTGTCCTGGCTGAAGGACTTATGTTAGAACATTGGTCTTGACCTTTAAGGTGGGAAGCTAGGGTTCGAGAACTTTGGCTGCCCTCCACATCAGCATCATGGAGGAGGCACTTTTGTCAGTGACAGGGCCTGGGGGAGAGACTAGACTAGTGTCAGGAGAGGTGTCAAGGACAATGGTATCCTGGAGGTCCTCATACTAGTTTTCTTCATGGTAGGGCTGCCCAAATTCATCTCCAACATCATATTGATTATCAGGGTCCGTGCCAAATAAGGAATGTAATGTAGGAGACCTGTGCGGAAACGGGACGTTAAGTTGCTGAGAAGTGGGAAAACGCTGCAGTTAGATGGATACCTAGTGAGGCCTCGGTCAAAGTCAAGGTCAGAGCGCAGAATGGGGTGCGCCTCGTCCTTCGGCATCAATGGAGTCTGCATCAATGTTGACGTTCTGGGAACTGGTGCGGCGCGTAGAGTCGGCAAAGGCGCCGGTTGGGGTCTGACAATAGCATCAAAGGGTCCAACTGGCGCCGAGGGCGAAACCATCAGCAGTATCCCAGATGGAGGGTGTAGGAAGGTGGAATCTGACTGCATGGTTGCCCCCACATTTTTCCTGGTGTTTTGCTGGTTTTCGACTTAGTTTGGCTGGGATCCTGCTATTCAGGACCCCAGCCTATCTGCTTTCCCCTTAAATTGATTGCATGTACTTTAGGTACACTCCAGATTGGATTCTGGGGTACCCTTATGAGTCCCTAGTATATGGTATACTATGTACCCAGGGCATAGGTACCTCAGAGGCCTCCCAGGGGCTGCAGCATGTATTATGCCACCCCTGAGAGGCCATCCAAAATGACACAACAGGTCTGCTACAGCAGCCTGTGTAAGGTGGTGTATCCACTCCTTACTGAGATATAGGTTCCCTATATCTCTCCATATCACTGCACATGTAAACCTATCAGTCACCCCTATGGCAGGCCTTATCAATCCTGAAGGCAGGGTGCTGGGTTTCGTGTGAGACGGTGCCCATGCATGAGCAGAGCCCCTCTGCAGCTTTCGGAATCTTCATTCCGGGGTTGTTTGTGATGCAGCCAACCATATACTCTTAAGTGCATTATAACCTCATATATATACCTATATATATATATATACCTTATAAATGCTAACTTGAGAATGGCTGCATGGAAACATGTTGTGTTTGGTGTCAAACACCTTGGAATCATACCTCCACCCCAGTAACTGGGGTGGGAGGTATGATTCCACCCTACTAGAGGGAGAAACATGGCACCACCGGTACACCCGGTACCAGTTTAACAGAACCCTAGCATCACAAAATGGATGCTGCAGCCACAGACACGAGTCTGCCCTCCTGCTGCTGGATGAAACTCCGGCAGGGGAGGCCTGGACAATAGGTTTCCTGTCACAGGGAGGTGTGACCACCTCCCAGACAGGCTTTAGTGTATTGGGGCTGGGTGGGTGCACTCTCAGAGTGCTTTGAAGTCTGCACTGGGGGCACATTTGGTATCCCTGTGCATAGTCCAGCTCAAACCGGTTGCAGGGGCACACAGCCCCTGCTCTGGCACGAAACTGGACAAAGGAAATGGGTGTAGCCACCCCTCTTTCCTGACCCTCCCATAGGTGGGTCCCCAGAGTTTGTCCCACCCCTTCCTTGGGTATAAAGTAGGAAACCCTGACTACAGGACTTTAGATTACACCTGGACTAAACTCTGTTACCAGAAACCAAGTACTTCGACGATCTACACTACGCTGGATGACTGAAGAATCTCCCTTGGAGTAAAGGAGTTACTCCCCTGCAAGGCAGGCACCTTCAACGCAACTGACCAGTTGGCCTCTCCGAAGCTCCTGCGGACTCCGAAGAATATTGCCACACAGGAGGTGGGTTTTCTAAGGTCTCTGAGGTCGATCTGTGCCCACAGCAAGTCTGAGGCCCGTATCCCTCGTGGAGACCGTGCAACCCGAACCCCTGGACACCGCGACCATTTGCAGAAGCATCAGCTTTCCGGCGACACCTGAGGCTGAGCTTTGGGTTACTTGTAACCCTGACCCCGAGCAGTAATTGCACCCAAGATTGCAGGCCTACACTCAACGAGTGTTCCGTGGGCCGCCATTTTGTGATTCCTCTTGAGGTCCCTTCGTGATCCCTGGTCCATTGACCTGTGGGTCCCCAAGAAGGCAACTCTAACTTTTATTGGGCTTCCCTGGTTGCTCCAGACGTGCCCCGACTCGCCATCACTTGGGGAGTCCCCAGGACCTTGCTGGTCTGCATAGAAGCACCTTTTCTCTTCCTGCGTGGGTTGCTGTTGCCAAGGCTTGTTGTGGTCAATCCGATCACCGACACCCCAGCACTCGACATCCTTCGTGGGACAGCTCGAATCCGGCTCCTGGTTGTCGTCGACTTCTCAGGGACCCCGTGGCTGCAGAGTCAAGCTTCACCTCTTCGCACCTGAAGCACCTGAAGCACCCGACATCGGTGGGCATTCGATTGCCCCGCTCCTGGTCACTGGCTAGTGACCCAGACTCTGTCCCCTCTGCTTTCAGGTTCTTCACATCTTCGATCCAGGCTTGGATCCACCCGGACACTTTTCTTCTTCACGGCAGCAGCACTTTGCAGCAGATCGCCATTGAAAACGACGACGATTCCCGACACCCTTTGACACCTATGCACCCGGCTTCCCTGGGTGAGGTAACTCGAGTACTCCAGTGCTCACGTGGGTGTTGGCCCTAGAACCCCTTAAGTCTAAAGGGGTTTGCTGAAAGTCCTCTCCTAAGTGTCCTTTATCTTTAAAATTCCAACCGCGACTTTCCGCATTGAATCCTACGGCGCTCGCGGCTGTGTTCTCACACTGCACACGTCCCCCGTGGGTCTCCTGTGTCACTACCTTGGGTGGTTCCTTGGGGTCCCAGCGATTCTACGTGCTCTAGGCACTGTGTCTAGTCAAGTCGTGGTTCTTATACCACTTTCTTAATATATGGTTTGGTCCCCCCTGGGGCCCAGTGTATATTGTGCTATTTACTGTCGTTTTAATACCGTGATATTGTGTATCTTGAACTCTAATCTCATAAAGAGATTAGTACTTAGTGTTTAGAAATAAATACATATATTTTATATATATACCTTGTGTGGTTCTCCTTTCATTTGGTCATTCAAGAGGTTATAATCTGGTAAACCAAGCTGCTTTACACTCCTTCAAGACTTAGCCTGAAGGCTGCTCTCCATAGCTACCACTAGGATAGCTTTCAATAAAGGTTGTCTTTAAACCTATCATCAATAAGGGTCGTTTGGACTGGTGCAAGGTGCCCACTATAACTAGTGGACAGCATATGCCAGGCCAACTTCTCACATTGGTGTGCAGCGGTGGGATTCAAGCTTGCTATTGCTTTACCAGATAATCTCTTTGAGTGACTAACTGAAAACCACTATAGGTACATAGGTACATATAAATCAAGTTTAAAATACAGTAAGTTCTACTGAATTTAGAGTTGTGTGTCAAGGGCTTAGCACACCCTTTCTACAACTCAAGAGAGTTTAGTAGGCCTCACTAGAGTAGGTAGGTGCATACACCACACCACACTAGTCATGTCTTCAAGGGCAGAAACCAGTGGGTCTCTCCCAACTAAGTATGGCCATGCCTCACACCAAGAATTGAGGACTATGTATGCCTCAAGGAAATTGAAGACAGGGACAAGCCCAACCACCCAACATCTCATAAAGATGTTGCTTGAAGATGACCTCAGAAAGACCCCAGGGTCTGATGAGGTTGGCAAAGGGGGTGGGGCAGCTGAAGATGAAAGGCCAGGTAGTGAAAACTACTATGACCCAGACTCTGATGCTGGCCAGGGGGATCAAAATGATTCCAACCTGGAAAATCCAATTCTTCCTGAAGGTGAGGAAGGAGACCCCAGGAGGGTTCTCTTTACCCCACCTGGAAGGGTTAATAGGCTACCAAGATGATCAAGATCTCCTTCTCAGGAATCTAATCATTCTGGTAAGTCTATAGGGAGCTCTGTTTCTCATAGGACTTCTTCTCATAAAAGGGAGTCCTCGTATGAGAAGAAGTGCCAACTGCTTGAGTTTGAGAGAGCTAAGCTCAGAATCAAGAGAGAGCAATTGGCCTTAGACAGGGAATCCCTGGAGCTTCAGAAAGCTTCTCAAAAGTTGGGGCTAGAGCCCCATGGTGGCAGCAACAGTGTCCCTAGAAGTAGAGAAGAGACTCATCCCCATAGGAACCTGAACAAGATTGTCCCTCCCTACCAGAGTGGGGATGACATCCACAAATGGATAACTGCACTGGAGAGGGCCTGTAAAGAACAGAGGGTCCCTCAGGAGCAGTGGGCAGCAATCTTGTGGCTCTCCTTTGCAGACAAAGGTAGAGACAAGCTCCTCACTGTAAGAGAAGAGCATGCTGATAATTATAAAGTCCTGAAGAGTGCTCTGATTGATGGGTTTGGCCTAACCACTGACCAATACAGGTTAAAGTTTAGAGACACCCAAAAGGCACAGACTCAGGACTGGGTTGACTTTGTAGATTGTGCTACTAAGGCTCTGGAAGGTTGGATAAATGGCAGCAAGGTGCATGACTTTTTAGGATTGTACAATTTGATTATGAGGGAGCAGATCCTTAATAATTGTCAAAATCAGCTTTTACACCAGTACCTGGTGGACTCTGATCTGACCTCTCCCCAAGAATTGGGAAAGAAGGCAGACAAATGGGTCAGAACCAGAGTAAAGCCAAAGAATCAGGGTGGTGACCAGAAGAAAGATTCTACCAAGCCCAAGAGAAAGGTGGGGATAAATCCAAGGATAAATCCACTACAGGGCCCCAAAAGTCCTCTCCTGGGGGCGGGTCCCAAACTCCTTCCTCCCCTGAAAAGAAACCCTATTGCCATAACTGTAAGAAGCCTGGCCACTGGAAAAATGACCCCAGTTGCTCCCAGGCTGGCAATAAGGAAAATGTTCCTCCCAGCAATACTACCACTCCTCCTGGTACTACAAGTAGTAATCCCCCAGGTGGTAGTAATGCACCCAAAAAGTTAGGTGCATTTTCGTGGGGAACTGAGGTGGACCCCAGTTTATCAAGGTCCTCCTCACAGGCCTCCTTAGTCTGTGATGGTGGCATGGGATTTGCCACTTTTACTATGAGTCCCAATACTTTGGGCAAGTACATGCAGGAGCCCCTAATTAATGGTCAGAAGGCGTTGGCATTTAGGGACACAGGGGCTAGTGTCACCATGGTGACAGGGAAACTAGTCCCCCCTCAACAGCTTTTACCTGAGTTCAAGTACCAGGTGACCAACATTGATGGTATCAGAACAGATCATCCCATGGCCATAGTCAATCTCAGCTGGGGAGGGGTCACTGGCCCAAAGAGAGTGGCAGTGTCCCCAAACTTGCCTGTAGATTGCCTGTTGGGCAATGATCTAGAAGTTTCAGCCTGGGCTGAAGTTGAATACCAGGCCCATTTAAAAATGTTGGGCCTCTCTGAGAAGGTTGGTGGGGCTGTTAGGGCCTCAGCCCCATCCCAGGGAAATTTTGGAGAAGTGGAGCCTGAAAGAATGGCCCACTCTACTCCACAAGAGAGCAGAAGGGTTGAAGAACAGTCTTCTTCCCCCCAGACAATAGGTAAGGGTCAGCTTCCTCAGGGAACTGATCCTACCCCTAGTGAAGGAACTGCCCCAGAGGTGGTCAGGGAGGGGACCCTTCCAAGGTGGTACCCAGTCTGGAGCAGGTAACCTACCCCTCTCTACCCTCCCTCTGTCAGCCCAGGGCTGCAGAGGTCAGGGAGGTCAGTGGACCCCTAAGGGCTCCCTGTCCAGAGGAACCCCCTCATCCACAGATTAGGGTCACCCAGTCTAGTAGCCCTAGCCAGGTGAAAATTCCTCAGCATACTGAGGGATCCCTCTTACCATTGTGTAGGGACCTCCCCCAGATGGACTCTGTTGAGCAAAGGCAAACCTGGGACCAAGTGGTTCCAAACCTACCATGTCCCTCCATTGTTCCAACCAAAGGGACCCATCCCCCAGCTGTAGGCTGCCAGAGGTTGACCCTTAGGGCCAGATACGACTCAGTCAAGGAAAGAAAGGCCTCCATGGTGACCAGTGATCTGAGGAAGCTGAGACTAACTTTATTAGGGCCTCACGTCTCTACTCAGACACCCCACCAGCCTTTTACTTTGCCAAAACACACCACAGGTAGTAATTCCAAATGGTGGAGATCATCCAATGCCCTTGGGTTAGGAATTGCTTAGTGGACCATAAGACAGGGGGTAACCATGCTAGTGCAGGTTCTTCCTTATATGGCCACTTAGTCAATAAAGGCTCAACTGGACAAGGTTAGCCTTATCTCCTTTTGTTTAGGGGGGGGGTTATGTAGGAAGGTGGAATCTGACTGCATGGTTGCCCCCACTTTTTTCCTGGTGTTTTGCTGGTTTTCGATTTAGTTTGGCTGGGATCCTGCTATTCAGGACCCCAGCCTATCTGCTTTCCCCTTAAATTGATTGCATGTACTTTAGGTACACTCCAGATTGGATTCTGGGGTACCCTTATGAGTCCCTAGTATATGGTATACTATGTACCCAGGGCATAGGTACCCCAGAGGCCTCCCAGGGGCTGCAGCATGTATTATGCCACCCCTGAGAGGCCATCCAAAATGACACAACAGGTCTGCTACAGCAGCCTGTGTAAGGTGGTGTATCCACCCCTTACTGAGATATAGGTTCCCTATATCTCTCCATATCACTGCACATGTAAACCTATCAGTCACCCCTATGGCAGGCCTTATCAATCCTGAAGGCAGGGTGCTGGGTTTCATGTGAGAGGGTGCCCATGCATGAGCAGAGCCCTCTGCAGCTTTCGAATCTTCATTCCGGGGTTGTTTGTGATGCAGCCAGACCATATACTCTTAAGTGCATTATAACCTCGCGGTAAATGCTAACTTGAGAATGGCTGCATGGAAACATGTTGTGTTTGGTGTCAAACACCTTGGAATCATACCTCCACCCCAGTAACTGGGGTGGGAGGTATGATTCCACCCTACTAGACGGAGAAACATGGCACCACCGGTACACCCGGTACCAGCTTAACAGAACCCTGGCATCACAAAATGGATGCTGCAGCCACAGACACGAATCTGCCCTCCTGCTGCTGGACGAAACTCCGGCAGGGGAGGCCTGGACAATAGGTTTCTGTCACAGGGAGGTGTGACCACCTCCCAGACAGGCTTTAGTGTATTGGGGCTGGGTGGGTGCACTCTCAGAGTGCTTTGAAGTCTGCACTGGGGGCACATTTGGTGTCCCTGTGCATAGTCCAGCTCAAACCGGTTGCAGGGGCACACAGCCCCTGCTCTGGCGCGAAACTGGACAAAGGAAATGGGTGTAGCCACCCCTCTTTCCTGACCCTCCCATAGGTGGGTCCCCAGAGTTTGTCCCACCACTTCCTTGGGTATAAAGTAGGAAACCCTGACTACAGGACTTTAGATTACACCTGGACTAAACTCTGTTACCAGAAACCAAGTACTTCGACGATCTACACTACGCTGGATGACTGAAGAATCTCTCTTGGAGTAAAGGAGTTACTCCCCTGCAAGGCAGGCACCTTTAACGCAACTGACCGGTTGGCCTCTCCGAAGCTCCTGCGGACTCCGAAGAATATTGCCACACAGGAGGTGGGTTTTCCGAGGTCGCTGAGGTCGATCTGTGCCCACAGCAAGTCTGAGGCCCGTATCCCTCGTGGAGACCGTGCAACCTGAACCCCTGGACACCGCGACCATTTGCAGAAGCATCAGCTTTCCGGCAACCCCTGAGGCTGAGCTTTGGGTTACTTGTAGCCCTGACCCCGAGCAGTAATTGCACTGAAGATTGCAGGCCTACACTCAACGAGTATTCCGTGGGCTGCCATTTTGTGATTCCTCTCGAGGTCCCTTTGCGATCCCTGGTCCGTTGACCTGTGGGTCCCCAAGAAGGCAACTCTAACTTTTATTGGGCTGCCCTGGTTGCTCCAGACGTGCCCTGACTCTCCATCACTTGGGGAGTCCCCAGGACCTTGCTGGTCCTCACAGAAGCATCTTTTCTCTTCCTGCGTGGGTTGCTGTTGCCAAGGCTTGTTGTGGTCAATCCGATCACCGACACCCCAGCACTCGACATCCTTTGTGGGACAGCTCGAATCCGGCTCCTGGTTGTCGTCGACATCTCCGGGACCCCGTGGCTGCAGAGTCAAGCTTCACCTCTTCGCACCTGAAGCACCCGACATCGGTGGGCATTCGATTGCTCCGCTCCTGGTCACTGGCTAGTGACCCAGACTCTGTCCCCTCTGCTTTCAGGTTCTTCACATCTTCGATCCAGGCTTGGATCCACCCGGACACTTTTCTTCTTCACGGCAGCAGCACTTTGCAGCAGATCGCCATTGAAAACGACGACGATTCCCGACACCCTTTGACACCTATGCACCCGGCTTCCTGGGTGAGGTAACTCGAGTACTCCGGTGCTCACGTGGGTGTTGGCCCTAGAACCCCTTAAGTCTAAAGGGGTTTGCTGAAAGTCCTCTCCTAAGTGTCCTTTATCTTTAAAATTCCAACCGCGACTTTCCGCATTGAATCCTACGGCGCTCGCGGCTGTGTTCTCACACTGCACACGTCCCCTGTGGGTCTCCTGTGTCACTACCTTGGGTTGTTCCTTGGGGTCCTAGCGATTCTACGTGCTCTAGGCACTGTGTCTAGTCAAGTCGTGATTCTTATACCACTTTCTTAATATATGGTTTGGTCCCCCCCTGGGGCCCAGTGTATATTGTGCTATTTACTGTCGTTTTAATACTGTGATATTGTGTATCTTGAACTCTAATCTCATAAAGAGATTAGTAGTTAGTGTTTAGAAATAAATACATATATTTTATATATATACCTTGTGTGGTTCTCCTTTCATTTGGTCATTCAAGAGGTTATAATCTGGTAAACCAAGCTGCTTTACACTCCTTCAAGACTTAGCCTGAAGGCTGCTCTCCATAGATACCACTAGGATAGCTTTCAATAAAGGTTGTCTTTAAACCTATCATTAATAAGGGTCGTTTGGACTGGTGCAAGGTGCCCACTATAACTAGTGGACAGCATATGCCAGGCCAACTTCTCACAGAGGGCCTCTTGGCTCCATGGGGCCTGCAGGTGTGCCAGAGGGAGTCAGAAGGGATCCAAAGAGTCAACATGGCTTCGTGAAACTCTTGAATCTCATTTTGTGTCGCAGACAGCCTCAGAAACTTGGGTTTTGCAGGGAGAAGTTGCCGAACAGGCTCCAACACTGACTGACTTCGAAAGAGAGATTGCTTACCCTCACGCCTTCTCAGGTGTACAAAAGTGGCGGGAAGTGGCTGAGTCCCACTTTAATATTTTGTTTTTTTCTTGGACTTACCAGAGAATTTAAAGCACAATGACATGGCCTAGGAACCTACTTCTGAACCAGGAACAGGACCGAGACAGACCTTTGGACTTGGACCGGTCCCAGTGCAGGGACATCTGATGCTTGCAGATGTATAACTTCGTCTCTTGGCCCCAAATAGTCTTTGGACTCAGACATGCAATCATTGCATGCCTTAAGAGTCATGCCCTACCCCAGGCACCACAGGCAGACCTGATGTGAATCTGTCACAGACATTTGCTGGTGACAGTCCTTACGAGGTTTAAACCATGTTGTCTTGGGAGGTAACATTTCCCTTACACACAGTGAAAATTTTGAGGTACACAGGGTTGCGAAAGACAAGAGGTAGCTCCTGATCTGCATCTGTGGTGCAGAAAGAAATGAACGGACATCAGTGCATGTGAATGGGCAACTATATTTGCTTCATACTTCCTATCTGGAGCATAGCGGCATCTGTGCGGAGCCTCACGGTGCCATCTGATGGGAAGAGTAGCATACCAGACCTCTGAAGGTATGCTGCAACCACTGCCATCACATTCGTGAACACTCAATGGGCACTGATGAGGCCGAAGTGGAGCACAGCAAACTATAAATGCTCCTGGCCTACCTTGAACCACATGTTGCGCCTGTGGGCCTGCAGGATAAGAACAAGGAAATGGGCATTATGCAGATCCAAAGTTACCATCCATTCTCTTGGATTCAGGGAAGATAGAACCAGGGCCAGTTTGAACATATTGAATTTGTCCTTCTGCAGGAAAAAATTGAGAGCTTGGGGATCTAAAATACGAAAAAGATCTTGACCCTTTTTTGGCACTAGAAAATCGTGTTAGTAACACCCAGATCCGATTTCAGAGGCCGGGACTCTCTATAGCTCCTTTCACAAAAAGTGCCTGAACTTCCTCCAGCAAAACATACAGGTTCTTCCCCAATAGCCACTCTGATATAGGTGGCACATGCGGCAGGTTGGAAAGGAATGGCCGGGCGTATCCCAGTTGAACTATCTGTAGAACCCACCAGCCAGATACTACAGCCTTCCACCTGGAGAACATGGCTGACGCTGCCTCCCACTGGGTAGTCGTGTGCCAAGACAAACTAAAGTGGCTTTAAGGCTAATGTCGAAGGAGTGGGGACTGGGATGTTCACTGTCCCTGCGGACCTGGATGTTGTTTGTTAGATCCCAGACCCCCAAAAGTACTGGAATGTCTGTTGCTGGGGTGTTGGGCCTTGGAGATCCCGGTGTGTCAAACCCCTGGCAATGCCTTTAAAGTGGTGAAACTGTCAAGGATGCTTGGAGAGACTGAGGGCGTGCACTCTGGCACTGCTCTGAGGCACTGTAATGCGGAATGGCCTTCTCAGGCAAGACACGTCAAACGACATATCCATCAGTGACATGTTAAAATCACCAAAAAAGCATGTGTATTTCATTAATGCTTGCCACTGGAGCACCATCCTAGTCTGGATTGCTCACCTTAAGTAGTCAGTAGTGTTCAGTCCTAACTTTGATATATTTGGCCACATCCTTGCCATCCTGAATAGTCTGTGCCAGGTTGGCACGGAATTCCTCCTGGACTGCAGGCAAGATCTCTGCGATCATGTCCTATAGCACTTGGGAGTATCTCCACAGCAAGCTTCTGGTTTTGACTAGCCCAATGGTGAGGGTAGCTGAGGAGAACATCCATCTCCTGAATGCCTCAAACCTCTTTGACTTTAGGGCAGTCATAGCAAATGAGTTGGAATTAACCTGTTTGTAGAATCCCGAGCTATTGGAGTAGGGTGCTGCGTCAAGAAAGCAGGGTTACCAGGAGCAGGTCTGTGGCACCAAGCCACCAGTCTATTTATGGGTGGGCAGGAAGAAGGTTTAGCCCAGGTACCCTTGAGAGTGTCATTCCGGGATATGTTGAACGGCAGCAAGGGCTCAGACATGGTCTACTCATCAAGCAAAACTTCAGTGAGGTCATGTTTTCACCTCAACAGACAACAACTGCAAGTCCAGGACTTCAGTTGCTTGTCTGAGTACTGCAGCAAATGAGGCTGTCTCTTCCGTTGAAGGACCAGATGGAGAACCCATGGGAAGTGTCCAATCCACTGGCCTGTTGTGGGTCCAAATATAAACGGTCATCCTCCTACTTGCAGGAGGATTTCATCCCCATCATCTCCATCTTCACCATAGGCTGGTTGGCTTTGGTCAGAATCCAATCCAAAGAAATGGTTGAAGGGCCAGAGGGCGACTCCTAGTCAAGGGTGCGTTTTTGTCTGAAAAAGAGTGAACTGGTGCGGGTGAGTCAGCACTGTTCTTGGAGGCAACCTCGGATGAGGTCAAGAGTATTTTATTTTGGAGTTGGACAGGACTATAAGATAGGTGTCCTCTGACACCGGGGCTGGTGTTGACATGCCTAGAACCAGTGTAGATTGTGGTGCCAGATGTGGAACTGCTCCAGAATTGGAGCTAACCTGAAACAGGTTCAGAAGGCACAGGTGGCACTAAGGACAGCTCCATCAGCAGTAACCCAACTGGGGGCCTCCACAGAACTGTGGGGTCCAAGGTGTGCCAGAGGAAGGCGGTAAGATGCCAAAGATCCACAAAATGCCTTCTTTGAAGCCTCATTCTGTTAGTCGATGGCCACCTTGACAAGGAACAACTTTACGTCCTTGTAACTTCTAGAGGTAAAATGGTGAGACTGGCGAAAGTTCTGCTTGGCCCCTTATGCTTCTTCTTAGACTTTAACTTACCTGAAGATTTGAACCATGACGAAGACCTGTTGTGGGAGTAGCCTTGAGAAAGGGGAAATGGGTAATTGCGCTCAACTTCAGCGCCGTGATATCCATCCGGATGAATGTCGCGCTTTACAAATAAAATTTAAAAAAAAAAAAAAACTTCGAGCAGGACTTCCTGTGTTGTTTGGCGATGCACAGCTTGGCTTTGCAATCCCGAACCCAAACACTGGAGATGCACATCGTGAGGATCGGTCGCAGACATTTGCTTGGAACAGCTCCTACAAGGTTTAAACCCCTAGTTTTAGGAAGGGACATATTACCCTGCATACTGGAAAAATAATTTTGAAAAATAACTCATCAGCTGATGAGCAGTTAGGAGCTAGCTCCAGATCCATGTACTAAGGCGAGAAAAGAAAGGAACTGTCATCAGCCCACTTGGGTGTTGCTTATATGCTGCTCCAGCCGTCACTTGAGTAGTGGAACGGGTTGATGTTGAGTTGCACAGTGCCACCGACTGGCTCAGGAGCTATGCTGAAAAGTCTTGCAGATCCAGTCTGGTACCAGGGGAGATTCTAAAAGGTGAAGAATCTGCCATTAGAAGTATCAGTCAGAAATACTTTGAGTCAGGGGCGGTTTTTGCATTAGGGCGTTGCCCCACTTATATTTCGCCCTCATTGTGTGCAGAAACATTTCATTATTATTAAATTAATAAAAATCATACCGCGACTCGAGTCAGCCTTCAGCCGGCTGCAGCTCCAAAGGGGGTGGGCGAGGCTTAAATTTGATTGACTGCCAGTGCCTGGCCTGTTGTAGTGACTACTGGCGTAGGGCTGCGGCACAAAGTGCGCATGTCGGGTTGGCCGGCACCCTTTCTCCAGCCTGCCCGACATGCGCACCGCAGGGTTCTCTCTATTGCTCATTAATGAGTGGGGGTTGCTCAAAACCGCAGACTCCCAGTCACTCAATGAGCGGTGAGCTTGCCGGCTCAAGCCAATCCTGGCGCTGCTCTCTGCAAGGGAGCAGCGCCAAGATTGACTGAGTGATGCGGTTGCCAGGCCTGGTGCAGACAGTTTTTGCACATTGGCACCGCGGGGTGGGAGGGTCTGCCCACGGAGGATATTGGCCAATCACTGCAATGGCTTAGTGAAGCCGTGCAGTGATTGACCATTACTCATCGTTGCTGGACTGATCACGGCAAGTTATCAGCCATGTGTGTCTCCCCCCTTCTGGGTGAGCCAGAGGGAGTCGGGCCATACCCAGGACTGGCCACACCCCTGACATCACATCAGTCGTGCTGCAGGCTCGAGTCAGAAGGATCCGGATTTGAGGAGCAGCAGACTCTACTTTGGTGGTAACGACGACGACAGATAACTGACTAAGCCACAGTTCGCCAGCGACTTCTTCTGAGCAAAAAAGTAGGTCACTCACTGTGCCATGGCACAGTAAAGGAAGGCCCCCAGGGCAGTTAAAGTTTAGTGGGGGCCTGTGAAAGGTGGGAGAAGTGGGATTCATGGAGCGGTTTGGGTTTGTAGCACATTGGGCTGAGATTAGGGTGTTACTGTATTTATCCTGTTCCAGGGTAGCAGCTTGGATGGACGACTAGCTGCTGGCCTGCTGCTGGGAACCTCTTTTGTTCGCGAGTGGTAGTGAACGGTTGATTTGAAAGGATCATGTACGTTTGGGCCTAGTTTCTGCCTGGATGCGATTTCGGCGCGAATTGAGGCCTGTGGCTCCTTCTGGCCGCCTTGTTGTTGTATTGCGTTTTTTTTTGCGACCTAAATTGGGAGTGTTTTTCCCCCCTGGGGTTGGTTGGGACTGGGAGTGGGTTCTAGCCGGTCGGGAGCTATGGGGTGCGTGATTTGATGAAAGTGTAGTTTACTAGTTTGGGCTCTGGTCTGGGTGGAGGAAAAGGTGGCATTTGGTGGTTCTGTTACTGTAATCAGAACGCACTTTCCAGAGAGGCTATGGGGCCGAAAATGGTGCAGTCGTGGTCAGTGGTCCATCATGGCAGCGGAACTTACTTGAGCACAGTGAAGTCACGTCGACTTCGAAATCAAAACGAATTGTAAAGGGGCCGGGGGTGGGGGAAGCAGTGGTTTTATAACCGCTGCTGCTCCTCCCCCACCTCCTTTAGTGGCAGCAGAATTTTCTTTTGGAGAACGCTTGGTATGGAGTCTCTGGACAAGTTAGTTAATGTATTAGCATGAGGCTCCTCGACCTCGGGTCTGATGAGATCGAGCAAACAAGCACGGAGAGGTGACAGCCAGGCTCATTTCATTTACCGACTGACTCGAATTACGGTTACCAGGAGGATAGTGCCATTATCGGCAACTACTCCCACCCCCCGTCTGAGCATGCAAGAATGAATAAATACACAAGACAACTTTGTAGTGGGAAAATATTGCTGCAGGTTTATTCCATACAGGAGTATGCAATATGTGGGTTATCTTACGGGCGATCCAAGGGCGGGGCAGCTGTGCCAACTTATGCTGCCCCCGCCCGCCTGGTGAGCCAGCACTGTGGGGCACCCCGTCAGTGCTACCTTTGATGATCCTCTTCCGGATCACGTGACACGTTGGTCTGTTCTACTCACGCCCTTTTCAGGGCGGAGCGTAGCAGGGCAAACCCCCGGTTGGTCAGGCCCAGACGGCGTGGCTGGTGAACAGAGACCGCCAGGAGGGGCAGGGGAGGCATATATGCCCTCCCCCCACCTGTCGCACCGGAAGGACGTCACAGAGGCGACCTAGCTAGAGGGCTCCGCAGAACCCTTCCAGAGACTAGAGCGGGTGGGTGGTGCCAAAATGGCACTAAAGGGCCTCCCTGCTGAGGTGGCCCCCTGCGGGGGCCGCGGACAGCCGCAATCTTTTAATGAGCACTTTCCGACCCCGGCAGCCGCTGCAGGGCGCAAGAAGTGGGCTCCAGCACCAGCAGCCATCGCGTGAACTATATATTTATTTCATATGGTACGGATGCGGCGGTCGTCTTTCCTCACAGCATTCATTCAGCTCACCGTGGGAGGCCCAGCTCAGCTGTGATATAGATTGTTATGTTGGCGGGCGCTAGGCCCACATACTTATATAATAAGCACACAGACACAGATGGTTAGGGTGTATAACTGGCCCCGAGCACGTGCACCCGGGCCCTTTTATTTACAGGCTCACGTCACTCGTGACGCCTGTGAGGGATGCGTGTGGGGGTGCAAGTGTGCCCACTCCCATAGGGGGAGTGGTTACCAACTCTGTGCCTGTCGAGACACTAGAATGTGTCTCGCAGGACACAACAATAGATGTGCACATTAGAAAAACAGGCCTAAAGGCAAACACATTGTGCAAATGGAAGGTCTAGTATTATTTAAAATATTTGTCAAAGCTCGGTTCGTCTGTATCTCCGTGCTGCGTGACATCGTCGTACGATGCAGAAAAGGAAGCAGTCGCTTTTTGTAACAAGCATTTGCAATGCAATAGGACTCGCATGTATGCAGTTTGAGCTATTGGCATTGTAAATGACAATGCCTTTTATTTATGTTTTAAAAACGAAAACAAAAATAAAAGGCATTGTTATTTGAAATGTTAATAGCTCAAACTCGCATAAATGCGAGACCTATTGCATTGCAAATGCTTGTTTGCAACTGCACTCAAAATCCATTTTCCTCTCAAATTTGTCTCGTGCTTATCAAAACTCCGCCTTCAAGCACCTGCACGCAGGCAGAACCCCTTCTGCAGGGGAAAGGATGAGGGCAGGCACTTTTCATGGCTCATCACAGAAAGGCTCCCATAGTTCACACGTTTACATTTGACTCTGTGTTCGAGTGAGGGCAGCACCTCTCAGCTGCGGCATTTCATCCAGGTTTGATTTACCAGTTGCATTTTGGTACTTGTAGTCCTGCAGTGTGTAACGGTAGAAACTAAAGAAGGATGGGATAAAGAGCTTTGCTGAGTGGTGCTTGCCCCTGGTGTAAAACCGGTCTGCAAAACAGATGAGTGTACGCCCCCCACCCTCCTCCACTCATGTGGCTGCAGATGTCTCTATGCGCAAATATGTTTCAGTCCTGGGTGGCGTGCATTTTGCAAATTATTGCAAAGTTGTACATTTCTGGTTGCACTTCAAATTAAACAAAATCCTACAGCTGTTAAGTAGTCCCGTGCCTTGCGTGACACTTTTAGCCTGCGCTGACATTTACCTCACACGTCCAATGGTAGGATGCAAACTACACAACCCAAAATGCAAAGTTGTTGATTTAATAGCCAGAACTAGCTGATGGCATCACCGCCCCCTTCCCTCCCAAGGATAAGACTACAGCTCCCAGAATCCAACAAATGGGGACTTGAAATTCTAGGACATAATGTTTCAGTGAAATGGACTCAATCGTCTGGTTACCCCTCCCAATAACGACTAGTGAGGTGTTACAATAGTGCAGCCAATACCCCTCCCGAGTCCCCCCAAACCTTCAACCCCCATCACATCTCCTACCCCCAGTAAAATTAACAGCTGAGCTGCATGTGGCTCATCGAGAATGTGGCGTAACGGCCAGAGCTGCCGCCTTTGGTACCGCGAAAGGAGGTTCCAGTCTCCGCGTCGGCTCAATATCCTGTGATACTGGGCAAATCACTTCATCTCCCTGTGCCTACCAAAATCGAACGTGTCCTTGGGTACTGTAACTGACGCTCATGTAAAGCGCTCCAATACCTTCAGGTCGAGTTCGCGCTACATAAAACTGCAAAAGTAAAAACACTAAGAAAAGTAATGAAAACAGAGTTTTCCCAACCCTCATCAACCCGCCAAGGCTGGTTCAATGTGCCAGCAGCAGTGACGAAATGTAGAATCGCGTTTATAATGGGTAAAGCTGGACCGCAAACAGAGCTGGCCTTTGGTCAGGGAGCGCCCTGGGCGAAACACACTTGGCGCCCCCTCCCCAACCCCCACACTCATCTTCTTTAATTGTCTTTGTGTCCCAGGTCGAGGTGAGGCTTCTTTCAGACAGCTCCTGCCCTGCGCCCCTCTGGAGGTTGGCGCCCTGGGCCCAGCTCACATATGCTAAAGGTTGGCCCCGACTACAAGCCCCAAAATGCAACGCCCGGTTGGCAGAAAAGTATTGACTGACTGGCGCGGGCGCACGGACATGGGTGCACTTGGCCGTTAAGACTCTCAGTTAGGCCAGTGGTCACCTCATCCTCCCGCTAATCGTCGATCTTCGACCGGAAGTGTGCGCTAAACTAAACACCTTGAGGCGAATCCTTTTGCAGGGAGCACTACACAAACCACGCCGATACAATAAATGAATGGGGCCGATGCAAATTAAGCCGGAATGTTGAGTCTGTGACGTGTTCACACTGCTTTCTTAGTATTTTAAAATGTCCCTGGGTATCTCCGAAAAGGAATGCGTCCTTTACATAGACCAGGGCTCCACCTGGCAGGCTAGCTCAGTGGGAGACTGCGCCTGCTATTGGGATGTCTATATTTCCCACACATCTCTGAATGCCTCACTCAGCTTGTTATCACTTTGAGATGCGCCACAAAGCCCGTGCAGTTTTTGGTGGTTGCTGCGTAGATGCCGATTAATATTAGACACTTTTTTGATTAATTGTTGTTTGCTGTGGTGCCGGCAGAAATGTTTTCCTGGCTCGGGACGGTGTCAGATGTCGACTTGCCCTGAAACTTGCTCCCAAACACTGGAACTCCGACACAAACTGGGGGAGGGCTGGGAGTGGAGGCTAAACACCATGTTTGCTGTGGTGCCGGCAGAAAGGTTTTCCTGGCTCGGGACGGTGTCAGATATCGACTTGCCCTGAAACTTGCTCCCAAACACTGGAACTCCGACACAAACTGGGGGAGGGCTGGGAGCGGAAGCTAAACACCATGAAAGCGCAACATTAACAAACAAGCGCGGCCGAAGCGGACCGGTCACGAGCGAAGGCAGAAAGCAACAAAGTAGCGAGGAACTGCGGCAGAAAGGTTTTCCTGGCTCGGGACGTCTCAGATGTCGACTTGCCCTGAAACTTGCTCCCAAACACTGGAACTCCGACACAAACTGGGGGAGGGCTGGGAGCGGAAGCTAAACACCATGAAAGCGCAACATTAACAAACAAGCGCGGCCGAAGTGGACCGCGCTGAAAATAAAGCAGACGCATTAGTGAGGAGAAACGCTCCCTCATGGCCTGCGCGGCAAAATAATTAAATAAATAAACAAGCGCGGCCAAAGCGGACCGGATAAACAAGCACGGCCGAAGCAGACCGCGCTGTAAATAAAAACAAAAGAGTGCTTACAGACTTATGGAAACCGTGGGTGTAACGCCGCAAGTAAACGATCCAGTCCGGGTGGGCGGGGCCAAAAGGAGACAGGGCGGTAACAAGGAGGGACTAAAAAGCCTCACTTACAATCGGAGGCCAGCATTTAACATACACGATGACGCACGCCAATGAAAACAAGGGGCGAAGCCTACACTCCACTTCTAAAAGTTAATCGATTACAAGAAGCCTCGCAGAGTGAGCAGCGCATGTGCGCTGCAACGCTAGGAGAGACCTAAAAAGTGACAGTTCTGAAAGACGCCTCCAGAGTAGACTCTACTCTGAAGGCGTCTTTCAGAACTGTTCCCTTTTACAAAAAAACATCTGCTTCCTTTTCTGCATCCTACAATGTCAAGCAGTCTGTGCACGGACATTGGTAGCATATCACTATAGCCTGAGGCCATCTGCAAAGTTAAGTTTCACTCGAGGGAGACAGCTGGGATATTTAAACTATGAGGCTCAAAGGATTTGGTGCTTTCTGCAATAACAGAAGTCCTGCAGTGGGGGGGCGTGGCCAACCAGCCAAGATGGCGGATGTAATTCCCTGAGGCTCTGCACCTCACGCCCGTTATCTGCCTTGTATCACTGTAGGGTGACCCGTAATACCTGTATCCTGCCCCCCAAAATACCCCCTCACCTGATTGCAGGAATTCGCGGGGCACCGGGCGCGTGTTGAGTTGGCGGTCGCCCCGGACAGCATTGCGACGCTGCTGCGTGGGAGAGGCCTTGAGCTTCGGAGGCGGCCTGCTGAGAGCCGCGGGCCCCGGCTGGGCTGGGGGCGGCTGACCGGCTGCTGTGTTTTCAACTGGACTGTCGGAGACACCGAGAGGCGGAGACGTGTGCTGCAGACCCGGGGGAGTGGTGCCCTGGTCCGCGGCTGACGTCCGTACCCCGGAGTGATGCAGGGCCTGGTGAGGCCAACCCCAGCGGTGAGTGCCAGAGAATTGGTGCGGGCGGCCTGGGTGAACCCGCAGTGTTGGCGGTTGTCTGGCGGGACGCCTGGGGCCCGATCGCATGGAAGGCTCATGATAAACAGGCAAGGGCGGGAGTGGGAGGCAGGGCGGCTCCGACCTGCGTGTCTCTGCCTGGCACGCCTTTGGGTCTGCTGCATCGCGCCTGTGAGTGAGCAGGTCTGGGGCTGGATCGAGTCTAAACCAGGAGTCAGCCTCATCATAGGACCCCATAGCAACAGGCTGTAGCATGGATACTGAGGGGGGGCCTGAACCTACTACTGGGGGGGGGGCCGTGAGCCTTATTGTCAGTGGAAGGCGTTTTTTCTCCCTCCCCCAACCCTCCGGGGCAGTCCTCACCTCTTCAGCAGGGCGGCACGGGTGTCAGGTCATGCATTACTGAGGGGCTAAAAGAACTCAACACATCCCCTGGAGATTAGCCATAGTGGAGTGGGTCCCTGAACATGCTCGAGGGGGCCGGCCAGGGCTCAGGCGATCTACCATTTCTTCCCCCCTTGGTGGGCGATACCAACCTTACGTGGCAGTCCGGGAGCCGGATCGGGCTCAGGCTGTCACCTGCCTGTACATTTACCTGGTCTAGCACTTCGGACATTGGGTGACTAATGCAACAAAGCTCCTCACCTACTTGTGAACTCTAAGGTGCAAGGTGGTCCGCAGACCAGGCCCGGGGGTCGGCTCGGGCCTAAACTGGTCGCAGAGACTTGCGGACATTGTGTCTGAGACTAAATCAGCTCTGGGGGCTAACATAAGCAGTCTACTGAGTGCATAGTTGTGCAGTGTGCCATTATATGCAGTGGGAGAGAGGCGCGCGCTACCACTAGAAGGGTGCATCAGTGGGAAAGGGACAGCTGAACTGTGAAGACACACAGCGCCAATAACAGGCTACCCTAGGGTACATATTTCAGACATGCTGCCAGACAGGATCTAGGCTCTGGTGGTGGGTAGCAGAGGGAGCATATGTAACATTGCTGCGTCTGTTCCCCAGCGCAAGCGAAGGGATATACCCACCTGGGTAACTAACTCACACGACACAGAGTGGTCTGGGCCTCCTCGTGTTGGCAGGGGGTAAGGTGCAGAGGCAGCTGTAGGCTGCTATAGGTGGGGACCATCTCAGACTCTCAGCCATAAGACTGAACCCTAGCTCGGCCTGTTGCCAGGAGAAGTAGCAGTTGAGGCACCCCAACGCATGGCGCCGTCGCCCTAAGTGGGACAAGGCATAAGCTATACCAGCCTCATACGATAGAGAGTGTGCATCTACTGGAAAGGCACCGCAGTTTGGCAAATGCCCACTGCGCAACAATTGGTCATGGGTCGCCTCCGATCCAAGCCATCTGCAACTCTGGCGGGCTCGGCGCAATCCTCGGGAAGACTTCCGGAGAATGTGTCACAAGATAAGTCAGCGCAGGTGGATGTAGCATTGGGCGACAAGCTAGACAGTGTTCTGGACGCAGTGGAGAAGATTGGGGCGTCCCTGGACAGTACCATAGAGGCACTGGAAAGCAAAATAGACAAAATCACAATTGACTTTAATCTCCTGAGTGCTGACCAGCGAAAACTGGTGGACAAGCAAGGCACTACCCCAATGCAGCTGGAGGAGCTGCAACCAATCGCTCGTGAAAACACCGCAGCTATTCAGGCTCTACTGGAGCGCATAGCGACTCTTGGAGACAGAGTGGAAGGTGCGGAAGGCAGATCGCGCCGCAACAATGTCCGAGTCATAGGACTCCCAGCAGGAACTGAAGGCCAGGATGCTGTAAAATTCACAGAGCTGGCTTCGTGAATGGATGCCCCCCACTGCCTTATCTGCACAGTTTGTGGTAGAAAGAGCGCATCGAGAGCCTGCAAGAAAACCGCCACCCGGCGAAAACCCCAGACCTTTCCTGTTGCTCAACTATAGAGACCGCGACAGCGTACTACAGGAGGCCTGCAGCAGACAAGACCTCAAGATGAATAATGCCACTCTGATGTTATTCCCAGAGTACACTGCAGCGGTGCAGGAACAGAGACATTCCTTCTTAACAGTCAAACGCAAGCTGCGCGAACTAGACATCCGCTATTCTTTGCTCTTCCTGGCTCGGTTGCGGGTGGCGGACAAGGGAAGCGCCAGATTCTTTGACAGCCCAGCAGATGCATGGGAATGGCTGGAACGAACGGCGCGCGCCACTGGGGCATCACACCCCACAGATCTTAGGAATACAGCTGAGACCTCCAGGAGACGTAATCGAGGCGAACGGAAACGCACGAGCAAAACGGAACAGCTGGTGGCAGTCCCCAATCCAGAGCAAATGATCACGGAAAGACGGAATGCCATACGAACAACGGCAGTGTTCCATACTGAACAACAGACCTCAGACCATTCGACGACAGAGACAAAACAGCCAGTGATGCAGATTTAATGGTGGAGCAGACTTCAGAATCCGACTCACCGACCCCACCTGACATGACACCACAGACAGCAGACCACATAATATAACCTGAAGGACCGCAGGCAAAAATCGGTGATTGTCTGCAGTGCACCCATATTGTCCTGTGCTAGAATTGCCGGCGTGACAGTACGGATAGAAGAAACTCCTCTCTTAAGCAATAGATACCCGATTAGGATGAAAGACAGAGACGGGGTACACGCAGGGAGCGATGTTCACCTCAAGACGAAAGGTAGTATACAGAAGGTTAAGGGACAGGTGCAATCACCCAGACGTACACTATCACCCTACATGGAGTTACAATAAGCACAAGGGCAGAATGGGAGGGGCCTTAATCTAGATTCTCACAAACACGCGTGATGCGTACCCCCACTGACACACATAGAGGTGTTCGTTTATTGCCACTAGTTGAAGCAATAGTTTGGGCGGATCCCTGTTGCAGACCTGCTCTCATAAGGTTGTACGAGTTTTGGTACACAAGTTGTTTGGTTCGCAGCCCAGATACTGAGCTCTACTACAATACAAACGCTGTCTCTACTTCAGTTGTACGGGGTCGTGGGAGGGCTTATCCCACGGGATTCAACAGGTGGGCTACCCCTCGAAACACACTGATGCTACACAAATGGAGGGCACAAAAATAATAACATGGAATGTAAGAGGAATGCATACACCTGCAAAGCGCTACTCAGTATATTCCTACCTTAAGCGCAGAGCAGTACAGGTGGCGCTCCTGCAGGAGACTCATATTGCTGAAGCAGAGATAGAGCGCATGTGGCGCCGCTGGCGGGGCCAAATTTATGCCACTAATTATTCCTCATATGCGAGAGGCACATTGGTTTGGGTGCGTGCAGGGACCTCCTTTATAGCCGAAGAAGTTAAAACCAATGTCAACGAGAGAGATGTTTTTATAAAAGCCCGCTTAAACGGCATTGCGCTGATACTGTAGGTGATGTACGGTCCCAACATAGAACAGGCGCAATTCTTCCAATCTCTCACGAGGGTTTTAGCTACTTGGAGCGGTCTCCCATGGATAATAGGGGGTGACTATAATGCTGTCCTGGACACTACACTAGACCGCTCTTTCCCCCCGCTGCCAGGCACGCAATCCTCCAAAATTGCTCAGACACTGCGCGACTGGCTCCAGCATTGGTCACTGATGGATCTGTGGCGGATATGTCACCCCACCACAAGAATATACTCTTATTATTCGCACCCACACGATCTACACTTGCGCCTAGATAGAATAGTGGGCTCTCCAGTGTTCCATGCCATGCTAAAGCAAGCGGAATATCTTGGGCGCACGCACTCTGATCACAATCCACTATTAATGCACCTGACCTGGGCGTCGTCCTGCCCACCAATACCCATATGGCGTCTCCAGTCGGCGGCTTTAGAGTACGTGTCATTCCAAGAGGCGGTGGAAACAGCCACGGCAGAGTATTTTGAGTTCAATGCTGGGACGACTGGCGATGCACTCAGAGTGGGAGGCATTCAAAGTGTCCATTAGGGGTAGATGCCTAGGCATTAGCTGGAATATTCGTAGGTAGTTGGAAGTGGAGGTGGCGCGGGCAGAAGCAGAATTGATGCCATTGGAAATAGAATGGGCAAACAACTCCAAGGGAATAGCGACACGAGAAGCGAAGAGAGGGGAACTGGCAAGGTTACTGGAGCGTCTGCGTCAAGTTAATTACACGGCACATTCGGCCCGTACTCATGCGAAATCAGACAAAGCGGGGTGGCTATTGGCATGGCTTATCCGACAAGAACACGCTTCAAAATCTATAACGGCCCTTCAAACTGGAGAAGGCCAGCTGGTACACACACCAATAGAAATCCATGCAGAGTTAACGCGTCACTACACAGCCCTTTATGCATCCAAGAACACATTTAGCGAGGTGAGATTTACATACCATGCTCACCCAGATAACACTACCAACAATTGACCAGATGAAGGCGCTGGAACTTGACGAGCCAATCACCCCAATAGAGATTGGGGCAGCGATAAGAGCAATGGCTACAGGTAGAGCACCGGGCACGGACAGCCTTCCCTCAGACTACTACAAAGCATACACGGCCACAGTAGTGTTGCATCTACAGGCGGTGTACGACAGCACGCTAAGCGTGGGCTCCCTTCCTCCCTCCATGCGAGAGGCGTTGCTCGTGTCTCTCCTCAAGCCGGATAAAGATCCAACTGAGCCTGGCTCGTACCATCCGTTGTCACTACTAAATACGGACTATAAAGTCCTGGCTAAGGTACTTGCTGATAGGTTGGCCCCTCTGGTTCCCCTATTGGTGGAAACTGACCAAAATGGATTTGTCCCGGCCCATAGTATATGGCTAAACATTCGCCGATATTTCAGGATAGAGGAATATGCTCACCGGATCTGGCCGTATTCAGGCTGCCTAGTATTAGACCTGGAGAAGGCGTTCAACTCGCTTGAGTGGGAATACCTATTAGCGGTACTCACTAAACTAGGCATCGCAGGTCGATTCCTCTAACTGGTGCAACTACTGTATCCGAGAGCCAATAGCCAGAGTGAAAACTGGTACATTCATTTCCAGGCCTATACCAGTCAACCGCGGTACCTGGCAGGGATGTCCTCTGTCTCCCCTGCTATTTGCCTTAGCAGTGGAGCCTCTGGCGGCAATGCTGAGGGAACACGGTGTGGAATGGGGCATCCCCTTAGGAGATTGCACGCATGCAGTATCCCTGTATGTTGATGACACACTGATATATCTTAAAGATGTGCGCGCACTCCAGTCTACGCTCACAAGTACTCTGTTGACTTTCGCCGAACTCTCAGGCCTGAGAGTCAACTGGAGCAAGTCATGCTTGCATCCCTTTGGTCAAGGACAGACTGATCCCGGGCTCACATGCAGCGGGGCCCGTATATTCTGGCAGCCGGACACATTCCGCTATCTTGGGATCCGGGAGGATCTCCTGGAGGGCAACATAGTTAGAGCAATCACTGTGCTGTGATCAGAGATGACCTTCTGGCATTCGCTGCCACTGTCGGTGGCAGGTCGTATTGCGTTAATAAAAATGGTGGTGCTCCCTAGGCTGTTATACCATTTTGCAAATCTGCCTATATATGTAGTCCCATCCCAGTTCCGGAAGCGAGACTCGTTATTACGGGACTTCATATGGAACGGTGGTCGGTGCTGGGTGGCGCTCGCAAAGCTCTGCCTTCCAGTCATTGGGGAGGCCTAGCGGTCCCCAGCATGGAACAGTACTACCTAGCATCGCAGCTGCAATGGTTAGCGAAATGGCTGGCAGGCCTGCAGCTCTCAGATACAGCGGGTCTGGAGCCACCCTGAACTGAGGAAGACTTTATGTGAGTGTTTCACCCGTGTGCTAGAACCCGGTTGCCAGAACAACTAATGCTCCAGGTGGCATATAGAGTATATCGCAGATGCCTCTACATGACCCGTGGGATAATCCCCTATGCACCAGTCCTCCCACTACTGGAGACACCCAGAGGGATGAGCTCAATAACCACAGAAGAATTATCGACCTGGCTGCCGTTGGGAGTGCAGACACTAGGCGATCTCTATCATGAAGGGGTACTCATCCCATTTGAGGAATTGGTAGACACATATGGGGTACCGCCTGGCCAATTTTGACAATACTACACAATGCTGGTCACGTTTAGGAATCGCTGGGGAGACATGAGCACTGAACACCCCATACACCTAACGTGCAGAATCTCCATGTTATGGGTAGGGGCAGACACCAAACCAGATGGTTCGCAGACTCCCTCAGGACACACATGGCGACATCAATGATTTAAGTCAGGCAACGTTGGTAAATAGACAGAGGGAGACCGTTCACTGACAAGAAATGGTCAGAGGTACTGCTCAGCCCCGCACACATCCCGCGTAATTCACGCTTCCGACTTATACAACATTACATCGTTCAAAGGGCCTACCTTACCCTGGGAAAGATTAACAGGATATATGGGCGAGAGGATGGGGTGTGCCCTAGATGCAATCACGTTAGTGGCAATTTACTACATATGTTATCGGCCTGCCCTTCCCTATATACTTATTGGTATTGCATTTGCGAAATTCTGATGGCAATAACAGACCGCCAACTGGGCCACACCTGGGAGGAATGTATACTGCATCTCTACGCTAGGAGCAAGAAATTGAGGGCAACATTTTGCTTCCTAGATCTGGGCATGATAACCGCAAAACGCATAATAACAAAGCGGAGGGAAAGACCGGAGCCGCCATCGATAGTGGCATAGAGTCAGTCTCTAATGGTTTAGGCTAGAGCAGAAGCCGCTGCGCTCCATATAGAGGATATTCGGGGGCTTCGCAAAGTCCCTTTAACACCACACTGGGAAACCATGCTGCAGGAATTACACGGGACAATGGAGGGTGATGCGGACCCTGCAGCCGCTCCCCTGATGGAGATCTTGCGCTGGGGGGAAATACGCAACCAGAAAGCCCTCCTGGGGAGCAGTGAGTCTGGGGGATTGCCCTTGCTCTCCAGATGCAAGAGCTGGACCTTCACTACAGGAGTTAGGGGCCTAATAGAGATGGCGTAAGAGGGCTCCAGTAGGGTTAGTTCAAACACACTTCTTCCGCTCATGCGAGTGCGCTCCCGATTTTTAATCCAAATACACCAATTGCAGCGCACCCTTCTATCCATAAATATTGCAAACTATCTCCTGCAATGCTCATGAAGCATAGGGGTACAACCTGGAAATACTACATGCCATAAGGGGCACTGCCCACGACCTCCACACTTTTGTCACAAAGCCATGTGCGACTTAAGGGCGACAGTGTATCAGAGAAGCTCTGCATTAGTTAGAGATGTGTCATTATATTAAAATACTCAGAAGTTGACCTTCTTTGTTCTATAAGAGTTATTCTGTTTTATAATCAATTGTAAATCAGCCACAGCATTTATAGGGATAGTGACATACCGGACATGCAATCTCCTGTTATGTCAGGACCACTAGATGCCATGGTCAACTGTAAAATTGTAAATTTCTGTTTATAAACAGGATGTGATTTCTTGCTGGCCAGCAATTTCATCGAAACAATATTGCATATACTGTTCTCTTTCCCAGTATGTAGTATGTATGCTGCTGCACATGTATTGCAGAAAAAAACTAAACCCAATAAACAGATGGTTCAAAAAAACAGAAGCCCTGCAGTGAACCGTGGGCTTGTATTGAACAAAAGGCCAAGCAGAATCGTCGGTCTATTAATGTTTTTTCGTTTTTTTATTTTCATTGTAAGTCTGTTCTGAACCAAATAACAAAAGCCCTTTTTGATTTTAACTGCAGCCTTCACAAATCCACATGTGAAGCAAGCTAAGCGGAAGTTATGGAATCCAATTGTAACTTTAGGCCAATGGAAAATTTTAGATACACATTTTTCTACCTGAAAGTTATTGTAAAATTTCAAGCCAGCTTGGTGCTTTATGAAGGGATTTTAGATTTTTCTGGTATGAATCAACTAGGCATTGGGCACGAGTGACGAGACAAGATCAGAGAGAGTGCTGGCTTTAGCACTGATGGTGCCTGGGGCAATATTGTTTGTTGGCACCCTCCCACAGACCACCCCCAAAAAACCCTTCTCCACAGATTCCCCTCCCCACAACCACACTGACACTCCAACAGTGCTCCTTATCTCGCCATAACCCTTCTCTCATGCAATTCTGTTGTTTTATAGTGCTGTGTGTAGTGTGTACACTGTAGTTGTAGTGTAGGCGAAGGTGTTATATATTTCAAAGTGAAGTAAAGGACCTATACTGAATAAGCAGCTACCTATGTTATTATATGACATCTCTTTATTAATGTAATAACTGCTTTTTCACAATTGCTTTAATAACCTTCTTGCTTTCTCAAATTTGCTTGAAAATGCGCCATTTGCCCACTCTTTCCTTAAAAGTTTCTCGGGGGAAGAACACTTTCAAACCCCTCTTAGGTTGTTTGGGCTCACTCGCTAAGCTCGCTCGCCGCGGAGCATTCCAAAACTAATTTTACGCCCTACCACTTTCAAATGTCAGCAGCCACCACTGCTTTGAGTCACTTTACATTAAAAGAACGCTACTGTGGCAGGTCAGTGCAAATACCCACAGATTTTGATGAAAAGCTTGATGTACTAAGATAGGTAGGCTCTGCATCAAGTTCTACTGCCAAGTTGAACCCGGCGCAACAAAAAAATTTGTTAATTTATTTTAAACCTTGGTGCGGGGCTCTGAGTCACACAAGGCAGACACCATTAAAGGACGGCAGCAGCACGCCAATTTTAGTAGATATGGCTTTGCACTGTGTTCTCTTTGTACAACACACTGCAGGAAATGTCGATGCCACGTTGAGTGAAAAGTGAGTAACTCCAGGCCTTGATCTTATCCAAGACCTGATATGGGGAAACAACCATTACAACGCAGTCATTACAACGCACTACATTTACAACGCAGTCATTACAACGCAACTGCCTTTACATCGCATGCCATTACAACGCAGCTTTTACAACGCATGTCACTACAACGCATGCCATTACAACGCATGTCACTACAACGCATGCCATTACAACGCATGTCACTACAACGCATTACCCCTACACTAGCCAACACTTACCCTACTGTTGCACTCACTGGAGTGGGAATAGTAATTTTTACCCCTACACTATCCAACACTTACCCTACTGTTGCCCTAAAAGTATTATGCGTTGTAATGGTATGCGTTGTAGTGGTATGCGTTGTAATGGAATGCGTTGTAAATGTAGTTTCTAAAAATGCGTTGTGATGGCATGCATTGTAAAATCATGCGTTGTAATAGATGTTGCGATGTAAAAACCGCGTTGTAAAGGCATGCATTGTAAATGTTTGCGTTGTAAAGTGTCCTATTCCCTGAAATGTAACATATCAGAAGCTTTGCTGAGGGGAGTCACAGTTCCTAAGGAGGAGTAGGAAGGAGAGGGAGGGTGCCGTTCTTTTAAGATAGTTACAGGGGACAGTATGTCCTTATCTTGATGCCCTCACACACCCCAAAGGATGTCATGCTTCATCACTGGGCGGTGCTCCTTGTCGGGCCCGTGCTGCAATGCCCTACAGGTCCCCCGAAGGGTCACTTTTTTGAAGATCTTTTAAATGATTTAGCTGTAAAGGTGTGTGCGGGTCTGAGTTGGAGTGGTGTCAGGTGCAGTATTAAACGATCTCTCACCCAAAACTCCGTTTGATAATCTACCGGCAAGAGAGAGAAGGGCCAACATGGATCTTAACAATGACCCCCACATTGTCATAAAACCAGCTGACAAGGGTGGGGCCATTGTTATCCTGAATACTGAGGACTATGACACTGAGTGCCACAGACAACTAGCTGACACCAAATACTATAAGAAACTGGACACAGACCCCACCGAAGCCCTGACCAAGAGAATAAGAATTGTGGTTAATGAAGCATTCACCAATGGCTGGATCTCTAAAAACGAAGCAGATTTCTTGGTAAAAACGACACCTACTACTGTTAGATTTGGAAATCCCATTCCTGCTATGCACTCGTATCATGCTACATTAGGTTAGCAGTGTGTGGCTAAATAGATGCCATTTGTATTCACGTTATACAACCCACTGAGTTATCCCTGCAACATGCAAGCTTTAGTTAGCAAGTGTGACTCCATTTTGTATTTCGTAATCCCTATTAGGCTGTGTCTGAACTAGGCCTCATTATTCGCACTGCTTGCCTCAGCAGAATACTGTGTTTAGTTATTATTTTCCTTTCCTGTTCAAGGCTGCATCTCGACTTACTAATGAATAGGCCATTCTGCCCTCGCATGCCTATCCGAGTGTGTAGTTCTGCTCCCACGTTAGGAGACGCTGAGACTCAGTGCGGTGACCTTGAGTTGCCGATAGCATGTACCCATCTGGCAGGTGGTTTCCCATCCTTCTGTGCCTTCTTTGTTCATGTTCGGCTCAGGCCGGTAACTTTCCACTGTGGGCGTGGTTGGGGGGTTCTTGGAAGAATGATCATGCATTGTAGGCCGTTGGGGAGTAAGTCCCTCGGCAGACATCTTAGGGTGCAGGTCAGATTGGACTCCTCTGCAGAGTATTACTAATAAAGGTATGTTTGTATTCTCTACTGTCTGACCGACTCTTCATTTCTTGGGAAGGCCTAGCAGGTGGTTGTAAGTAACCCGGGTGGCCCCTAAGGGCCACTTCCTTCAGTTGGCGTCCGAACAGGGACCCCGCAAGGTGATCCAACTCGCCCGTAATCGGGTTGCAGGGTCGGGGTTGCGTCTGGTCGGTCGGGTGGATCGGGGTACCCCACACGATCGAGCTTGGTTCTCGCAGCTGCCCCGCCCGTCTGATCGGGCGCCTCCTTGTCTAGTGGTCCCCGGCTGGGGTCCTTAGAAGGCGAAACCTTGGAGTTGACCGTTTGGTCCGAAGAGTCGGCAGTGGAGAATAACTTGACTCGACCTGTGTGCACCAGGTGAGTGATATGATTCTTGGAAAAATGGCGCCATTCTTGAACGGCACGAGCCTACAGGCTGTGTCTTGGTACAGTCTCCGGACTGTCTTGGTGCAGTTTTCGGACTGCCTTGCTTGAACGGCACGAGTCGACGGGCTGTGTCTTGGTACGGTCTTCGGGCTGTCTTGTCTTGCACTTGGTGGGTCTGCGGACTCTTGAAAAAGGCACAGTGTTTGTGAGCAGTTTACCAGACCAACTGAAAATTTGGCCCGCTCTTGAAAAGGTCTGGGACTGTTCGCGAACAATGTGCCAGGCCAACTGGTAATTTGGTCAATGCTTGAAAAGGCCTGGGGCTAGAGCCTGTCTTCTTGAACTTGGTACAGTCTCCGGACTGTAGGGAGTGGTCTTTGGACCATTTGGTTTGGTTTCTGCATAATTTTTATTATTTATCTTTTCTTTATATTACTGTTGCTGGTGTTATACTTGTCCGCTAGGGACAGTGCATGTGTCTTATATTAAGATGCCTTGCTTAAGCAAATTGGGGTGTTTTGGATGTTGGTGTTGTTATACTGAGGCTCGATTAGAAGAGAGTCAGCCTGCACCTCCGGAGGGTACCCCAAATTTTGATGTATACGTCAAGCATGGTATTGGCCCTATTATGTTTAGCACATTGTGGAATAAATATACGAGGGACAATACTGAGTTACAGTGGCCACTTACTGGCTCGTTTGATGAGCAAAAATTGAATTTCTTGCAGGACAAATTGTTCGCCAAAAAGAGCAGGCAGTCGATGTTTGATTCTCTAAGAGTATGGCAGAAGGAAGCAAAGCAGTGGCGTATGAGAGCAAAGAAAGAGGCCCGGAAGAGGCAGACACAAACCATAACGCAGAAAGCAGTGTTATGATAAGTTACTGGGTATTTATAAAGCGCACGGCTACTCCCAAGAGTGGCCTATGAAAGGGCAAAGATAGAGAAAGGCATAGAATGTGCAGATAGAAAGTTTCGATTGCAGACAGATAAATGTTATGTCATTAGAGAGGAAGGTGATGTTTTCGTTGAAGAGCTATTGGATTCTCGCCCTCCTCCACCTTATGCTCCTGAGCGGATATACCCAAGGGTCCCCACATTTCAATCCCTGGCCTCTGGTGCCGCTCTTCCTAGTATTTTGGCCCCTAGTCAAACTGCTTCGGCCCCAGCCCGCCTGCTTCCTCTCTGCTCACGCCAGTAATAGGGGCGGGAGCCGTTAGCTCTCCTGTTCCGTCTACTGACTCTGTATCTACTGCTACACCCCCTTTCACTCCTACAACACTGTCTCCTTTCATGATGATACCCGTCTCCTCATCTGCTCTTTCTCCCTCAAGTATGACACCCCCAGCACTGCTGACTGGCGAGACCCCTGTACGTGGAATACATGAAGGGAACTGGGCAGCAGCACGAGACCGTATGGACAAAGTGCTGGTGCGTTCTGCTGTGGGTGATGAGGAGAAGCAAATGGTGGCGAATCAGGCGGCTCAGTGGGCTCGGAACCCGATCTATAGTGTGGAAGATGTGTGGAGTGTGATGAGAGATTATGAGCCCTTCATACAGCAACATGCCCTTAAGCACATGTCGGCCATGCTAATAGGACTGTGGGAGCAGTGTTTTCATGGTATTGCACCGCAGATCATCTATGACATACAGGACAGGGTATATGCTGCGGATATGACTCCTAATGAGGTTTTTAGCAATGTAACGACATTGATGGGTTATCGGGGCAGATTGCACCAAAAGGTTCCGACGATGGTGACTCAGTACCCCATGAGAGAGTTCCATCCCATTTATCATCCTGAAATACCAGAACTGCGCGACTACACAAGTGGATCTACACTCCTTGGAAGAGGAGTGAGGTAATATCCCTTAAAAGTCAGTTGCCAGACCGTCGGAAAAACCCGACTGCTTATTATAAAGAGTTGACAGAGGCGGCCTCCTCCACGGTGATGACGTTAGCAGATATTGAGTTGTTCTTTGGCTTGTTGGTACCGGTGAATATTTGGAGGCAAGTACATACACAGGATCATGTGGTGGAATTGGGAGTAACATGGGATCAGATCAGGGCGTGGGATAAGGACCGCAAGCCCGGTGACAAGCCGAGGGCGGAGATATTGGCTTTACCGGGCCGCATTATCACCTATATGCATTCCCTTATCCCGCCGAGACGGGTGGATTGGGACAAGTTGACTGCATGTCGTCAGAAGAAGGACGAGAGTGTGTCTGATTTCTTTACTAGGTTTGAAGGGGTATTTCTCAACTTTAGTGGCCAAGATCTGTCATTGGAAGGTGGTGTCCGGTTGTTTGTCAGCAGGTTCGTTACCAATTTGCTTCCTGAGATTGCGACTAGGTTGCAGGCTTCAGAAAGCACCTGGAGCACTTCTTCCCCATCAGTAATTTTGAGTATGGCACAGTACTACGAGCATAGAGAGAATGAGGACAAGGAGAAGGTGGATTAAAAAGTCAAAGGATTTGAAGACGAGGGTGTTGATGCAGCAAGTTGCGAGAGGAAGAGGGAGAGGAAGAGGTTCAGGTTCGGCCCAGCGGCTGCCCCGGACTAACAGGGGTGGGGCTTCGAATGCACCCCTTGGGCTCAATCAATGTGCATATTGCAAGCAGGAGGGACATTGGCGGAATGAGTGCCCGGAGTTGTCGCAGAGAGGTGAGGCCCCGAGAGGTGGAGGGTTTGGAGGACATGGACAGGGAGGAGGAAGCCGCGGGGACATGCGATCAGAGAGCACATCATCCAATAGACAGAGCGGGAACTACTTCGACGACCCCTGAGGGAGACAGTACTATCATGACGACTATGACATGGACGAAGTAACAGGGATGTCTCACAGCTAGGACAGCCAGGGACAGGGTAAGGGACCAGTTCCGGTGCCTGTAGATCAGAGTGGACCCTATGTCACTGCAGATTTGCATGGTATGACCGAGAAATTCTTAGTTGATACAGGGGCTATGAATAGCTCTGTTTCCCGTTCACTGGTCCCGGGGGTAGCTCTGTCTGGCCAAAATAATGTTTCAGTGGGTTTCTCAGGCGTGCCGGTTGTCAGCCCCATTTCCAAACCTCTTGCTTTGACTATTGGCCCCTTCACGGTTGATTCACCGTTTCTATTAACGTCAAATTGTGGGGAAAATTTGTTAGGGTTGGATTTGTGAAAAAGGTTGCATGCGACAATCTTTTGTTCCCCAGACGGTGTTTCCATGACTATTGGACCGCATGTGGCCCGCGCCAAGCAATGCCTCGCAAAAGATGCCCCCCTCCCCGCTGAGTTTTAGGATGTGCCACGTACACTGTGGGCTACAGGAGACACAGGTGTGGGGTTATTCCAGATCCCACCGATCTCTATAAAGATCAAAGACAATGCTGTATTACCACGTATTCCCCAGTACAAGATATCCCAGGCAGGAGAAAAGGCCTTATTGCAAATAATACAGAATTTGATTAAGTCTGGTGTGGTTGAAGAGACGGCGGCAAATGTGTGTAACAGCCCTATTCTTCCTATTCTTAAAAAGGCACCCTTGGATTCTTCTGATGCTCACCCTGACGTTTACCACTTTGTAATTGACCTTAGAGAGGTGAACAAGATAGTGGTTCCCGAGTATCCTGTAGTCCCAGACATTACCGCGATTTTGACAATGATTCCCCCGTCTGCAAAATTCTTTTCAGTCATCGATTTGAAGAATGCTTTCTTCAGCATTCCAACCCATACAGATAGCAGACATCTGTTTGGATTTGCAATAGCCGGAAGGAGCTTTAGATTCTGCCGTGCTCCACAAGGCTATACAGAAAGTCCGAGTATCTATAGTCAAGCTTTGAAAGCTCAATTGGATTCTTTGGAACTTCCCCCTGGTAATGTGATGTTGCAGTACGTTGACGACCTCCTCATGGCTTCAGACACTGAAGATGGTTGTAAAGAGGCCACAGTTAAATTGTTGTTACATTTGGCACACCATGGACACAAGGTGTCACTTTCGAAATTTCAATATTGTCGACAGGAGGTCACCTATTTAGGTCACCTACTGTCGAAGGAGGGTCACAGACTAACACCGGAACGCATAGCTGCTATTACTAATATGCCTGTTCCTAAGACCCAATTAGAGGTCCGCGCCTTCATTGGCATAACTTCGTATTGTCGGCACTGGATCCCCAACTATTCCTTACTAACAAAACCCCTCCTTTCCCTGACCACTAAAGACGCGCATGAACCCTTGCCTTGGACATCCGCATGCCAGCAAGCTTTTGAGCAATTAAAAGTTGCGCTTTGCTCTGCTCCTGTGCTTGGTACTCCTGATTACCAGAAGCCTTTTGTGCTTTATGTACATGAGGAGGACGGTTGCGCGCTTTCTGTTCTAACACAGGGTTTTGGTGGTAAGCAGAGACCCTGCACGTATTTTTCTGCTATTCTTGATAACGTCGCCACAGCTCTCCCGAGCTGCCGGAGGGCTGTCGCGGCAGTGGCAGTTTCTATTAGACAATCGGCAGGGCTCGTCCTTGATACGGATCTCACAGTCATGGTACCTCAAGCTGTGGACACACTGTTGAATAAGAATAAAAAACACAGCACCTTACTAGTGCGCGTCTGACTGGATATGAGTTAAACTTGTTTGCTCCGCACATTACCATCAAAAGATGTGCTACTCTGAACCCAGACACGTTACTACCCCTCCCTTCGGAAGAAAAGGACAATGATGTCCATGATTGTTTATTTCGGACTGAGGAAGAAACGAAGGGACGGGTAGACCTGACTGATGTTCCCTTATCTGACCCCCAAGGGGAACTATATGTCGATGGCTCTTGTTTCAAACTACCAGATGGCACTACCACTGCAGCTTATGCAATCATAACGTTACACACTGTAGTTGAGACATCCTGTATCCCATACCAATCGGCCCAGGCTGCAGAGTTGGTTGCCCTCCTTAGGGCTTGCAAGTTGAGTGAGGGACTGACTGTCGATGTCTACACCGACAGCCAATATGCCTTTGGGGTGGCCCATAATTTCGGGTGCCTCTGGGCGGAGAGAGGGTTCTTGACCTCGCATGGGTTGCACATACAGCATGGTCCATTGATACATAGACTGTTGACAGCACTGACTCTTACTGATAGGTTGGCAATAATAAAATGTAGCGCTCACAAAGCAGTAACAGACGATGTTGGAAGGGGCAATGCTTTTGCAGATCAGACAGCTAAGGAGACAGCTAGATTGAAGATGAAAAAGATGTTCGTGGCAGGTCCCGCTAGGTGGGTTCCAGACAATGGAATGTTCGAGGACACACTAGACAATGTCAGGGAAATACAGAGTGAGGCGACAGTAGATGAACTGGCAGAATGGGAGGAGAGGATAGGGCGTTTGGACGAGGATGGGTGTTGGACTGACTTGTCTGGGAAACAGAGATGGTTGCTGCCCAATACATATGTGCTCCCTGTTGTTACCATGGCCCACGGCTCAGCACACATTAGTGCCAAAGGAATATGTAAGTGACTGGACCCAGTATGGCAAAATGATAATATCCCTAAGGTAGCCACACACTTAGTGAAACACTGCATCATTTGTCTGAAACATAATCCTGGGAAAGGTACTCCTACACCCGCAGGTAATTTTGCACCGCCTTCCTTCCCTTTCGAGGTTCTCCAGATGGATTTCATCGAAATGGAACGAGTTAACAATTTGAAGTATGTGCTGGTAGTGATTTGCGCATTCAGTAAATGGATTGAGGCTTACCCCACTAAGGAGAATACGGGCATGGCGACGGCGAAGGCGCTCTTAAAAGAGTTCTTCCCGCGCTATGGATTACCACGTGTGATCTGGAGTGATAACAGAAGTCACTTCAATTCAAAGGTCATTGAATTGGTGTGTAAAGGCTTGCAGATTAGACAGAAGTTTCATGCAGCGAACCACCCCCAGTCAGCAGGCCTGGTTGAGAAGTACAATGGTACTCTCAAATTGAAGTTAGCAAAGATTCAAGAAAGCACAGGATTGCGATTGCCCGATGCTCTACCTTTGGCTTTGTTATCAACCAGAGCGACAGCGCATTCTAGAACAGGGTTGTCCCCGTAAGAGGTGGTCTTTGGACGCCCTGCCAACGTCTGGGGCGTCCCAAGACCCAAGCGCTTCTCCGAGATAGAGTACCCCCTGTTGATAGATTATCTGTATGAATTGTCTAAAGATCTCCGTTCTGTCCACCAACAGATTCACGCCACGAAGCAACCAGTACCAGAGGGGCCCGGGCATCAGCTACAATCCGGGAACTTTGTAATGGTCAAGAATTTTCAACGGAAGAACTACCTGGAGCCGAGGTGGAAGGGGCCTCTGATTGCTCGCCACCCGCACTGCAGTGAAGCTTGAAGGCCGGAAGCACTGGGTGCATGCATCGCATGTAAAAAGGGTACCTCTACCACTTCCGTATTATCAGTGGGTCCTCGACGGCATTGCTGACCAGGAAGGGGAGCGCGTGCCCCGTTTCATTCCTTTCTCTGACGCCCGATTGAGGTGGGCGCAGACAGATGAAGAAAGCGACGAGGCCTTACTTGAGGCGGTCCCCCCAGAGATAAGGGCCGCCCGGATGCTCCCGCTTCTGGTGCACAGTCACCTGAGTCTCAATGCCCTGCTGAGCCTGAATTTCTTCCCCTTTTTGTTGATGAAGAAGTGCCTGGGGTTGCCAGGTACAACCTGCGGCCCCGACGGAAGGACAGTGATCCAGTAGGACAGTCCAGGAGTTAGGGAAGGACTTGAGCTTAGGGCGTAGGTGCTATGCCTAAGGTGCCTGCTTTAGATTAGAGTGAGTTACACTGGTGCACTGCCCTGGACACTGGACAGGATTAGCTGAGGGTGTCTTCCAAGGAGGGAGGGTGCCCTATCCTGAAAGAAGAGTGTTGGAAACGGGGTTGCCGAGTCCGTCACGGTAGCATGGCGCGAGGCGGGAAAGCACGCGAAGGCAATGTGTAAGGCAGTTGTGCAGCACACTCTTACTTTGACTCAGAAATGCAGACGCAATAACATGACACCACACCAGGCTTGTGTATTTAAAATCAAGATCTTTTATATAAATCCAGGCAGCATCAGATGAGGCAGATTAATTCAGATCTACATTTAAAATCATTGCATTACTCAACTGGTGCGCGTTCTCATTAAAGCATCATAGCTCATCAACATTGTGGGCCACTAAAAGGCCGCAGGAATCATCTCCTAAACGAAGCACCAATAATGATCACAAGGTGCATTAATAAAACATGGGCCTAAACATGCAATTCACTTCAGGAATATTCAATTACTTAAAAGAGGGCATTTCACGTTACATTTCAAACAGGGCCTGCATTAATCTAGGCGCACCCACATTCAGTACAGTGGGTGTCGCAACTCCGGTACACCTGCAACATAAAACACTTCAACTCTTGGCGGTGTACACTTCAGCTCAATTCAATTAATCACCTTCACACTAGGTAAAGACTTTGCAAGTATAAGCATAGGCCTAGACAGTAATTACAGTAGGCGTCATCATTAGATTAATGAGCAATGTGGGGAACCCCTCAACATGTCCTGTATTCTGGGGCTTCCCTGGCAATGGGGGGCTTCTGTGTCCCTCAGGGGTTAATTCAGGCCAGGCCCACTCCTCTCCGGGGCCTCGCCTCATAGGGATAATTTCACGGGTTAATGGTGGCCCCCGGCCCCCAGTGGCGTCTCTGCGGGCCCTAGGGGCCTCCTGGGCACACCTGATGTGGTGGTCGTTGGTCGCGCTTCCATGCGACTGTCGATCTCCCGGGCCGGCCCGTGTTCTGAAGGGCAGGGCCCAGTCGGGGTGCCTCAGCCTTCTGGCCGGAATTGCGGGTCGTTGCGGGGGCCGGTATCACCCTCCTCCGGCCCCCGGGATCAAGTAGGGGGATTGCGGGAAGGGGAGCGGTAGCCGGCAGTCCTCTCCGGCCAGCTTCCCGTCTCCCTCTGCTGGTCTGGAGCGCTTCTTCGGCCTCCGTCGGCGCTGGGGGCGTGGCGGGAGCCGGCGCCCAATCGCTGCGCGGCCTTCCCGGGGCGCGGCCGGCGTCCCCGGTCGCCCAGCAACGGCGTCGGCGGGGCCTGGAGGCCTCGTTGGTCCCGCTAGGCCGCGGCTTCTTCACGCGGCCCCCTTGGGCTGCGGCGGCGATTCCTTTGGCCGCGACTTCGTCGGTGGGGCCCCGGGCCCGGCGGTGATCTTTGGGGGCAAATTGGAGGCTTCGGTGAGGGCGCGGACGGCGCACCTCACCACACGCACTCGAGGGGGGGCCTCCCTCACCTCAGCACTTCTCACGCGGCCGCGGCCGCGATTCAGTCACGAGGTCAGTGACTTGGGTGGCAGTTTCTCCCTCGTGGAGATATAGCGCGGGGCGCACCAGCAGCCTGTGGGCAGGGCTGACTGGAAAGGTTCTTGGGGGGCAGCCCAGCAGCAGGCAGGAGTAGATAGGGGGTGAAGGTCTAGCGCTTCAGGGCACGGCGCTTTACCTGGTGATCCCCAGTTTGGCAGTTCAGGTTTCAGGCCTTGCTGGTCGGTCAGGCCTCTCAAATTAAGGTTTCTTGCGGCTGTTCTTGATTGGTTGCTTCTTATGAGTTTCTTCTTAGGAGTTTCTCGTCAGGAGTTTCTTCTTATGAGGGGGGGGGAATGAGTTGGTGGTTCTGGGAGTGCTTGATGTTACTTCCCAGCACGCTGAAGGTGGTTCCCTGGGTCCCCTCACGCTGGGCAAGGTCAGTGGGTGGTGGGCGTTCCTCAGCTAGCTTACTACAGCAGTGCCTAAGCCTTGTCAGCAGCAGTAGTGTAGGTCTCCCCCCTAGGCCCTAAAGCCTGTACCCCGGCAGAGGTTCTCCCAGGATCAGTGGTGCCCCAACTGACTAAAAGATTTCCCTCCAAGCCTCTTATACCCCTAGGTCAGGTGACCCTCCTAAAGGCGGCAAAACATAACTCCTCCCACAGCCCGGAAGGTTCTGGAACCTTCCACATGTCTGGCTATGTGGCCCAGAGGCGGGGACGGAATGGATACTGTATCCCTATGTCCCAGCCTGACCCTAGCTACTAGTGTGTATGTGTGCAAGGCCCCTCTGCAGTAGCAGGGGCCTGTGGCAGCCATCTTGAGTGAGAGAGCACCTGCACCTCAGCACTGGTTAGCAGTGGTAAGGCGCCCGGAGACCTAGGTCCAGTAAAAATACGGTGGCAAAAATGAGGCGCAAAAGGGGAAAAAAAACAGGGCAAGACCACCCTAGGGCTGACAGGTCTAACACGCGTCCCCCCCAGCCGAAAGAGGGGAGAGCTTCCCAACCTCTAGGGAGTTCTCGTCGCTAAGGCGGAAAAACCGGGAGAGACCGTCAGCGTTGGCGTGGTCTACACCGGGTCGATGTTCCACCCGAAAGTCCATCCCCTGGAGGGAAATGGACCACCTCAACAATTTGGGGTTTTCGCCTCTCATCTGCATGAGCCAGCGAAGGGGTCTGTGGTCGGACTGGATCAGGAAGTGACAACCAAAAAGGTATGGCCTCAACTTCTTTACAGCCCAAACCACGGCAAAGGCTTCTCGTTCGATGGTACTCCACCGCTGTTCCCGGGGAGTAGTCTTCGGGAAATGAAGGCCACTGGCTGGTCTTGGCCATCGTCATTCAGCTGCGAGAGCACAGCTCCTATGCCATGCTCAGAAGCGTCTGTCTGCACGATAAATTCCCGTCCAAAGTCTGGAGTCCTGAGCACCGGTGCGGTGCACATTGCACGTTTGAGGGTCTCAAAGGCTTCCTGGCAGGCAGCCGTCCAGATGACTCTGCGTGGCTGCTTCTTTGAAGTCAATTCCGTCAATGGGCCCACAATGGTTCCATATCCCTTGACGAACCGGCGGTAGTATCCCGTGAGGCCGAGAAAAGCTCGGACCTCGGTTTGGGTCTTGGGGGCTCCCAGGCCAAGATGGTCTCGATCTTGGCTTGGAGGGGTTGCACCTTACCTCCGCCCACCAGATGTCCCAGGTACACGACAGATCCCTGTCCAATCTGGCACTTGCTGGCCTTGATGGTTAGACCAGCCCGTTGCAGAGCCTGTAGCACCTCCTGGAGATGCTCCAGATGGTCCTCCCAGCTGCTACTGAAGACAGCTATGTCATCCAGGTAGGCAGCAGAGAAGGCCTCTAGGCCAGACAGCACCTGGTTCACCAACCGCTGGAAAGTGGCTGGAGCATTTTTCAACCCGAAGGGCATCACCCGAAATTGAAAGTGGCCCTCGGGGGTGGAGATTCGCAGTCTTCTCCCTTGCTCCTTCCGCCATGGCGATCTGCCAATAGCCTGACGTCAAATCAATGGTACTCAGATACCGGGTTGCTCCCAGCCGGTCAATGAGCTCATCCGCCCAAGGGATCGGGTGAGCGTCGGTCTTAGTGACTGAGTTGAGTCCACGGTAATCCACACAGAACCGAAGTTCTGGTGTGGTGCCCGGTGGGGCCGCTTTCGGCACCAACACCACCGGACTAGCCCAAGGGCTACTGGAAGGCTCAATCACTCCCAGTTCTAGCATCTTGGTAACCTCACCCTGGATACTAGCCTTGACCTTATCGGACAGCCGGTAAGACTTGGTTTTTACGGGCGGACTGTCCCCTGTGTCCACATCATGGGTACACAGGTGCGTGATCCCAGGCGTGAGGGAGAACAACGAGGCGTACTGCCCCAAGACCTGGCGGCAGTCCCTCTGTTGCTCTGGGGTCAAGGATGGGGCGAGGACCACTCCCTCCACCGAACCATCCTTCTCATGGGCCGCCATAAGGTCTGGAAGAGGCTCACTCTCCTCCTCCTCACTTCCATCTGTTATCATCAGGAGAGTGAGCTCTGAACGCTCCTGGTGTGGCTTCAGGCGGTTGACGTGGAACACCCTGTGGGGTTGCCGGGGGGTCTTCACATCGACGACATACGTGGTCTGGCCTTTCCTTTCCAAGATCTCAAACGGTCCAGTCCACCTGTCCTGGAGGGCGCTAAGCTCTCCTGGCTCCATGACCCACACCTTCTGTCCAGCGTCCAACTCTACCGTCCGAGCGTTCCGGTCATACCATTTCTTCATGACGGCCTGACTAGCCTCTAGGTTGTCCGAGGCTTCCTTCCACAGCTTGGCCACTTGGCTGCGGAATGCCAGCATATAGCTGACCACATCACGGGGAAGCTTCGAGGAAGACTTCTCCCACCCCTCCTTGACAAGACTGAGGGGCCCCCGAACGGGGTGGCCATAGAGCAGCTCAAAGGGGCTGAAACCGACCCCCTTCTGCGGCACCTCTCGGTAGGAGAAGAGCAGACAGGGTAAGAGGACGTCCCACTTCCTTCTCAAGTCCTCGGGTAGGCTCCTGATCATCCCCTTCAAGGTTTTGTTAAAGCGCTCCACGAGCCCGTTCGTCTGGGGGTGGTAAGGAGTGGAGAACCGGTAGGTCACTCCACACTCCTTCCACATGGCCTGCATGTAGGCCGACATGAAATTCGTGCCCCTATCTGACACCACGACCTTGGGGAATCCCACTCGGGTAAAAATCCCCATCAGGGCCCGCGCCATCACCGGTGCAGTGATGGTCCTCAGAGGGATTGCCTCCGGGTACCGGTTGGCGTGGTCTACCAGCACCAAAATGAACCTATGTCCTGCAGAAGTCGGCGGGTCCAATGGCCCGACAATGTCAATCCCTACCCGCTCAAAAGGGGTATCGACAACTGGGAGAGGTTCTAGAGGGACCTTCACTTTAGTCCCTGTCTTGCCGCTCGCCTGGCAAGTGGTGCAAGTCTTGCAAAAAGTGTCAGAAGTGACGCGCATCCTGGGCCAGTAAAAATGTGGGACCAGACGCGCAAACGTCTTGTCCTGGCCCAGGTGTCCTGCTAGTGGTATTTCGTGTGCCATCTCTAGCAGAAAGGCTCGGTAGCATTGGGGGACCACTAAGGCCCTTGATGACCCATGCACCGGAGCCTTAGGCTCACTGTAGAGGAGACCATCCTCCCAGTAGACATGGTAGTTACCAGTCTCTGTTCCAGCTGCTTGGGCTTCGGCCTGTTGCCGCATGCCTTCAAGCGTAGGGCACTCCTTCTGCGCCCGGCAAAATTCCTCCCGGGTAGGCCCTCCTTCCACCTGCCACTCTGCAGGGGTCGGCAGGTCCCCCACGGGAACACCATCCACCTCAGCGGACTCCGGGGTCACCTCCGCGGGCTCCCCATCCATCTCACCGGGTGTTTCCTCCTGGACATCTCCTCGTCCAGCAGTGGGCTGGGCCATTATTTCAGGCTCCAACCCGAGCTGAGTTCCTTGTCGGGCAGCCATGGACCGCGTGACGACGCAAGTCCATCCTGGTAATCCCAACATCTCAGCATGGGCATTGAACTCTACCTCCCTCCAGGCAGTATGTTCCAAGTCGTTACCCAGCAGACAGTCAACTGGCATGGCAGGGCTCACCGCAACCTTCAACAGACCGGATACTCCTCCCCACTCAAAGGGAACTTGGGCCACGGGGTAATGACCCAGGCTATTATCAGCCATAACAACCGGGTGGAATACCTCAGGAATCACCTGCTCTGGGGACACCAGCTGACGTCTCACCATCGTCATGCTGGCACCTGTGTCCCTCAGAGCCTCCACCTCCTCCCCGTTCACCAGGACCCTCTGCCGATACTTGGCAGTGTTCGAGGGTACCTGAACCCGTGGGATGATCTCTCTATCCCCTAGGGAAACTAAGGTCAAGCCTGTCCACTCACCTCCCCTACCTAGGGACAACTCCTCCCCAAGCGCTACACTGGCCACCCCGGGGCTCTTACCTCCTGTGGGGGCTGGGGTTCTCTTGCGACACTGGGGATCCCCCTTGTAATGTCCAACCTCCCCGCACTCGTAGCACCGGACAGTTCTGGGCTGCTGACTCCTGTCAGGATAAGTGGGTTTCTGGAATCCAGATTGGGATGGGGAACCTACCCCTCTCCCAGGCGGTCTATTTTGGGGGCCTTTAAAGAACTCCCTCCTTTTATCTCCCCCCTCTTTCTTCTGGGGGAACCCCTGTCCACCTTTCGGGGGGTCCGCCCCGGCTCCCTTGTGGGACACCGAGGGCTGACCCACGTGTCTGCCTCCTCTGCAAGCTCCATTGGATTGGTCAGCTTGCGGTCCACCAAGTACTGGCGCAGCTCCGGAAAACATTTCTCTAGGAGGTGCTCTCTCAAGAACAGGTCGTACAGCCCTTTGTAATTATCAACGTTGCTGCCACGCACCCAACCCTCCAATGCCTTCCGGGCATAATCAAAAAAATCCACCCAGTTTTGTGTGTGAAGCTTGTGGCTGTTGCGGAACTTTTGGCGGTACTTCTCTGGGGTGAGGCCAAACTTCTTAAGCAGGGCCTCCTTCATGATAGGGTAGGTGGTCTGATCCCCCTTATCCAAGGTTAAAAGTGTGTCCCTTACTGGTGGAGGTATGTACCCCAGTAGCTCTCAGGAACTTTATGGGCCACCAAAGCCACCTCGTACGCCGCCAACCACTTATCGATGTCATCTCCTACACTAAAACTGGCTATCACCTCTCTTGGTAGATAAAATTTGGGCTCCTGTGGAACCCCAGCAGGTACGCTGCCACCATTCACTTTGCCCTGCATCTCCATCTGCAAGGCTCGGAGCTCTAGTTCCTTCAGGCTAAGCTCATGCGCAAGCTTCCTTTCTTCCATGGCTAGCCTTGCCTGTTCTCGCTCCCTTTCCATCCTAGCAAGTTCTAATGTTAATTGCCTCTCCTCCCTCCTGTCCTCAAATTCCTCTGCCGACAAACTCCCCCCTGACGCACTACTGCCTGCCTTGGAACGTCTTCCTGGCAACACATTCTCGCTAACATCAATGTGTAGTAGGTCCAGTTCTCCTGGGTTGTCTGCCTCCCCCTGCTCCTCGTCCCCTCTTCCCTCCGGGTGGGCCATTACCCATGCCCTCAAAACTTTCTGAAGCACCTCCTTCCTGGCGCCTCGCTTGACGGCCACTCCCCTCTCTAGGCAGAACTCCTTGAGCTGTGTCACCGTATACCTTTCTAGGTTGGCCAACTCAAACTCCATCCTCCTAGGTGGGGCCCCAGACAATTTAGGGAAAGGGTTCTAGACTGTAGGTAGCAGGTCTAACGCAGGAATGTACACAATCGGCAATCACAAAAGAATTCCTAGCACTTGTATTACAATAGGTGTCCAATTGCGGCGCACACTGAGTCACTGTAGGGTGCTGCACAAACACCAGTCCTTATCCCACCGCTGAACACCAATGTTGGAAACGGGGTTGCCGAGTCCGTCACGGTAGCATGGCGCGAGGCGGGAAAGCACGCGAAGGCAATGTGTAAGGCAGTTGTGCAGCACACTCTTACTTTGACTCAGAAATGCGGACGCAATAACATGACACCACACCAGGCTTGTGTATTTAAAATCAAGATCTTTTATATAAATCCAGGCAGCATCAGATGAGGCAGATTAATTCAGATCTACATTTAAAATCATTGCATTACTCAACTGGTGCGCGTTCTCATTAAAGCATCATAGCTCATCAACATTGTGGGCCACTAAAAGGCCGCAGGAATCATCTCCTAAACGTAGCACCAATAATGATCACACGGTGCATTAATAAAACATGGGCCTAAACATGCAATTCACTTCAGGAATATTCAATTACTTAAAAGAGGGCATTTCACGTTACATTTCAAACAGGGCCTGCATTAATCTAGGCGCACCCACATTCAGTACAGTGGGCGTCGCAACTCCGGTACACCTGCAACATAAAACACTTCAACTCTTGGCGGTGTACACTTCAGCTCAATTCAATTAATCACCTTCACACTAGGTAAAGACTTTGCAAGTATAAGCATAGGCCTAGACAGTAATTACAGTAGGCGTCATCATTAGATTAATGAGCAATGTGGGGAACCCCTCAACATGTCCTGTATTCTGGGGCTTCCCTGGCAATGGGGGGCTTCTGTGTCCCTCAGGGGTTAATTCAGGCCAGGCCCACTCCTCTCCGGGGCCTCGCCTCATAGGGATAATTTCACGGGTTAATGGTGGCCCCCGGCCCCCAGTGGCGTCTCTGCGGGCCCTAGGGGCCTCCTGGGCTCACCTGATGTGGTGGTCGTTGGTCGCGCTTCCATGCGACTGTCGATCTCCCGGGCCGGCCCGTGTTCTGAAGGGCAGGGCCCGGTCGGGGTGCCTCGGCCTTCTGGCCGGAATTGCGGGTCGTTGCGGGGGCCTGTATCACCCTCCTCCGGCCCCCGGGATCAAGTAGGGGGATTGCGGGAAGGGGAGCGGGAGCCGGCAGTCCTCTCCGGCCGGCTTCCCGTCTCCCTCTGCTGGTCCGGAGCTCTTCTTCGGCCTCCGTCGGCGCTGGGGGCGTGGCGGGAGCCGGCGCCCAATCGCTGCGCGGCCTTCCCGGGGGCGCGGCCGGCGTCCCCGGTCGCCCAGCAACGGCGTCGGCGGGGCCTGGAGGCCTCGTTGGTCCCGCTAGGCCGCGGCTTCTTCGCGCGGGCCCCTTGTGCTGCGGCGGCGATTCCTTTGGCCGCGACTTCGTCGGTGGGGCCCCGGGCCCGGCGGTGATCTTTGGGGGCAATTTGGAGGCTTCGGTGAGGGCGCGGACGGCGCACCTCACCACACGCACTCGAGGGGGGGGCCTCCCTCACCTCAGCACTTCTCCTCACGCGGCAGCGGCCGCAGCGGCGATTCAGTCACGAGGTCAGTGACTTGGGTGGCAGTTTCTCCCTCGTGGAGATATAGCGCGGGGCGCACCAGCAGCCTGTGGGCAGGGCTGACTGGAAAGGTTCTTGGGGGGCAGCCCAGCAGCAGGCAGGAGTAGATAGGGGGTGAAGGTCTAGCGCTTCAGGGCACGGCGCTTTACCTGGTGATCCCCAGTTTGGCAGTTCAGGTTTCAGGCCTTGCTGGTCGGTCAGGCCTCTCAAATTAAGGTTTCTTGCGGCTGTTCTTGATTGGTTGCTTCTTATGAGTTTCTTCTTAGGAGTTTCTTGTCAGGAGTTTCTTCTTATGAGGGGGGGGAATGAGTTGGTGGTTCTGGGAGTGCTTGATGTTACTTCCCAGCACGCTGAAGGTGGTTCCCTGGGTCCCCTCACGCTGGGCAAGGTCAGTGGGTGGTGGGCGTTCCTCAGCTAGCTTACTACAGCAGTGCCTAAGCCTTGTCAGCAGCAGTAGTGTAGGTCTCCCCCCTAGGCCCTAAAGCCTGTACTCCGGCAGAGGTTCTCCCAGGATCAGTGGTGCCCCAACTGACTAAAAGATTTCCCTCCAAGCCTCTTATACCCCTAGGTCAGGTGACCCTCCTAAAGGCGGCAAAACATAACTCCTCCCACAGCCCGGAAGGTTCTGGAACCTTCCACATGTCTGGCTATGTGGCCCAGAGGCGGGGACGGAATGGATACTGTATCCCTATGTCCCAGCCTGACCCTGGCTACTAGTGTGTATGTGTGCAAGGCCCCTCTGCAGTAGCAGGGGCCTGTGGCAGCCATCTTGAGTGAGAGAGCACCTGCACCTCAGCACTGGTTAGCAGTGGTAAGGCGCCCGGAGACCTAGGTCCAGTAAAAATACGGTGGGAAAAATGAGGCGCAAAAGGGAAAAAAAAACAGGGCAAGACCACCCTAGGGCTGACAGGTCTAACAAAGAGGATTTGTTTTCCAGCAAGGGCTGCGATCGCGCAGCTCCACCGTCGTTGATGAACAATAGGAGTCTACCAGTGAGGCTCTGAAGGACACTGGGTGATTTGTACCCCTCTGTTCGGTTGTATTTTTGTGGCTCCAATTCCTAAAGTTTCTTTCTATGTACCCATTTGGCTGCGCAATCATGAAGGAGGAACAGCCTCTGGTGGCCCCACCATTACAGCAGAATAGTCCTGTGTGGTTTAGTTGGTCTACTGGGAGTAAGGTGGTAGTGGTAGTGGTCCTTCTCATCGCAACGATAACACTATTCAGGGTGGTGTGGTACTTAGAAGAGCAGCATCCTGTGCACACATTGATAGGGACTACATCGGCTCCATGTGAGCATTCATTTGTTACACTGGCCCCACACAAAGAGAGGCATAGACAAACCTATGTCGAGAACGCGTTTTTGCAGATGCTTCATCAGGTACACAGTACCACTAATGCCACGAATTGCTGGGTATGTGGGTTACTTCCCTCCGTTATGCACAAGAATGATCTACTGGTGTCATTGCCCCCGTCATACTTGGGTAGCTGTGAGGCATGGTTCCAATTGCTTTCTATGGTGTACATGCACTATTATGCTGGCGCAATGAATATGGAACAGTCTGATTACGAAGCAGTGTTGGAATATATAGTGGTACACCAAGGATATACACCTGGGGCAGATGCAAATGAGGGTACCCTAAATCCAGAAGCTTTTATGAATATTTTCGAGGATAATAAAAATGTCACTTGGTTACAAAACGAAATGTTGGATTTTCAAGGGTTTAATGTTACTGAATATTTTAAATGTTCCCAGGAACTAAATATAACTGAAGACAAGGCCATGTGATCAATACAGCAGCCAGTTTCTGTGTTGATGGTACAGGGAACATTCCAGTAGGCCAGAGCAGTTGTAACTATACATACCGATTGAACACTGATAGTAGCCCACCTTTGCTCACACCTCCAAATGTATACTTTGTTTGCGGGAAGCAGGCCTATACCTGCCTCCCCAGGGTATGGTCTGGATGGTGTTATGTCTCTTTTCTCTTGCCTCCTGTTTATATTGCACCATCCAACTATCACAAGGATCATAGACTACAGCGTAGAGATCTCCATTTGCATCGAGCCAAGAGAGTTGTTAATACAGAAGATATAGATCAAACAGATACTTCCCTACAGCAATTTACTGATATCATGAAGGGTATTCTGCCGTTCTGGGGCCCCATGTTCAATAGCCGTAATATCCATTGCCTTGCTAGAGTAGTTGAAAGCGTTATTAACACTACTGCAGATATATTGACTAATATTACAGTCGAGCTTCAGGCTACGAGACTCGTTGCTCTTCAAGACCGGATGGTTTTAGACGTCATCCTTGCTGATAGGGGCGGAGCCTGCCGCGTCATCGGCAGCAGCTGTTGTGTTTACATTCCTGATACTGCCCCTAATGTATACTCTGCCATACAGAAATTACACAGGCTTGCTTCAGATATCCATCAGGATAATGGTTCATGGTCCCTCACAGGGTGGTTCTGGGATCTGCTGACATCATGGGGTTGGAAGATACTACTTGCCCTCATAGCTATCGCAAGTGTCATCTTCACATGTTGTCTATGTATTAATTGCCTTCCAGTATGTTGCACCTATTGTATGAGCAAGCTCACCCCTACCCCTAAATTGCCAGAACGTGATATTAAGGTCTCTGCAATGATGATGCAGGATATCCAGGATATCACGCTCATCGATGAAGGTATTTTTGAGTACTAAGTAGATGTTGATTCTCATGTGCTGTTTTCTTTTTTCTTGTAACGTGAAGTGAGCATGCATTTTCTTCCTTCCACTTAGAATTGTAAAGACCCTACCGGATAGCCCAATAAAGCATTTAGCCACCCCTGCTAAAAGGAGGGTCTGTTAGATTTGAAAATCCCATTCCTGCTATGCACTCGTATCATGCTACATTATGTTAGCAGTGTGTGGCTAAATAGATGCCATTTGTATTCACGTTATGCAACCCATTGAGTTATCCCTGCAACATGCAAGCTTTAGTTAGCAAGTGTGACTCCATTTTGTATTTCGTAATCCCTATTAGGCTGTGTCTGAACTAGGCCTCATTATTCGTACTGCTTGCCTCAGCAGAATACTGTGTTTAGTTATTATTTTCCTTTCCTGTTCAAGGCTGCATCTTGACTTACTAATGAATAGGCCATTCTGCCCTCGCATGCCTATCCGAGTGTGTAGTTCTGCTCCCACGTTAGGAGACGCTGAGACTCAGCGCGGTGACCTTGAGTTGCCGATAGCATGTACCCATCTGGCAGGTGGTAGCCCATCCTTCTGTGCCTTCTTTGTTCATGTTCGGCTCAGGCCTGTAACTTTCCACTGCGGGCCGTGGTTGGGGGGGGTTCTTGGAGGAATGATCATGCATTGCAGGCCGTTGGGGAGTCAGTCCCTCGGCAGACATCTTAGGGTGCAGGTCAGATTGGACTCCTCTGCAGAGTATTACTAATAAAGGTATGTTTGTATTCTCTACTGTCTGACCGACTCTTCATTTCTTGGGAAGGCCTAGCAGGTGGTTGTAAGTAACCCGGGTGGCCCCTAAGCGCCACTTCCTTCACTACTCCTTATTTCTACACCCTTCCAAAAATCCATAAAAATGTACAACCACCACCGGGCAGACACATCGTGTCCGGCATCAACTCCTTGCTGGAACCCCTAAGCCAATCATGCGATCATTTTTTACAACCCTTGGTCCCGAGCACACAATCATTTCTTAAGGACACTAAAGAAACACTCTGCCTCATTGACAATCTCCCCAATCCACAAGAGATCACCCTACTTATCACACTAGATGTAGAGGCACTATACACCAATATTCCCCAGGATGATACCATCAAGGTCATTGACGAGACTCTGCGGTCGTCCACGATAGCCTCGCCCATACCTGTAGACTTCATCATGGAGTGTGCGGATACAGCCCTCAAGAATAATTTCTTCCAATATAAAAACCAACTGTACCATCAAATACAAGGAACATCCATGGGCAGCACGTTCGCGCCCAGCCTGGCCTGCCTGTACATGGCACATTTTGAATCTTCTCATGTGCTCACCGACTCCAAAGCAAACACAAAGAGATGATGGACGGAGCGCTGAAACTTTTCAGACACTCACCCCCAGTCACAGATCTGGGTTGACCATCATCGTTCTTTAGCTCACTTTGCCACCTCAGTTCGGACCCAGCTATATGCAAATCAGTCTTGACCCTGTGCCTCATGAGAACAGTCCAGCCCGAACTGCCAAGCCAGGTCTTCCCTGAACCGGAAACAAGCATCCTGGGACCAGTTTTGGGGTAACACCCCTCATCAGCCAGGCTAGTTTGAATCCAGTGGCAAAGTGAGTAAGGGACCCACGTCTGAGCATACCCTGCCAACTTAGGGCGAACAAAGCAAACACAAAAAGATGATGGACCGAGCGCTGAAACTGACACTGGGACTGCTGCTGCGTGTATGGAAACATGCTTGGTTGCGTAACTTGCACTGCTGCTCAGGTTTCTGGCTCTTCCACTGTATCTTAACTTGGAATTCGGGAAAATACACTGTTGCTATCCATTCTGTACCTTCTCGGGGTATTATGGAAGCCTGGAACACATTCTCACTGTCTACAAAAGCCAAAACGGTTGGTTAGGTCATTGACATGGTTAAGGTAGCACACACACTGTGGGTCCGATTCATAAACGTAAACGTAACATTTGTTTAAGTTTACGATTGTTTGCTATTCACAAAGGGATTTACGCGTAGTACCTTTACCAGTGCATCCGCACTCAAAGATACTACACGTAAATCCCTTTGTGAATAGCAAACAATCGTAAACTTACACAAAAGTTTACGTTTACCTTTGTGAATCTGGCCCAGAATTCGCATGCCAGGAGCTGTAGTCACAACGTATGACACGAGCGCCCTCAGGTGGCCAAAGACTGCAGGCAGGTAAATGATAGTTTAATCTTAGCGATAGAGCTTTTTAGGTCTCGCCTGAGACAGCGCATGCGCTGTCTCTTCGAGACATTTAGTAAGTGGCTTTTAAAAGTGCCACCAGAGGCTTTTGCTGGCCTCCAGCTTGCGTGCACGTGCACAGCTGCCATCTGTGTTTTTATTGCTGTAATCAGGCTCCTCTGCTTGCACTACCCCCTCCCTTTTCCCCCTCCCTCCTGGTCAGCTTCATTTGTGTCTTCTATCGCTGTGAATGCTCCTCTGCTCGCACTCCCCCCTCCTCCCCCTCCCTCTTCGTTTTTACTTGGTTCTGCCCCAAGCTTATATACATATACTGGCCACGTGCACATCGTCCCTTTGGCAGGCTGCTCCTTGCATGTATATTGCTTCATTAGCCCCAGCCCTTCTATCCCATTCTTTTTCATACTGACTGAAATGGCCTCTCCCTAATAGAAAGCTCCAGAATGTCCAGAGGTCATGCACAGGTTACTGTACCCATGTGTTGTACAAAGTAGGTATATTCCTACCAGTATCTTCCTGTGTTCTGTAAAGAATGTTGTCATCACTTACCAGTAATAGCTTAGGGCGCGAGGGACAGCATCGGCCACGAGCTAATGCAGCTGTTGTCCATGCGACGCGAATCCTCGCCTGACACGCGCTTCGCCCTGTGGGGGTGCCAGGGGAACGAAAGGCTGATCAAAGGAGACGCAATTCGTATGACCCTTCTTCTACTGCCTGAGCAGCCTCCCCAAACACCCCCACCTCCCCCCCCCCACCCACCGAACCTCAGCCCCCCACCCCGCCCGCGGGGGTCACGGATCACCGGCACTTCATTACGTTTTATTCAGCAAGAGAACTGATCTGACTTCCTATTATTCTGTCACGGCGTCTGGCGAGGGAGGGGGGCTTCCTCCCCAGGAGTTTATGGAGGGGCAGTCGGGCGGGCAAACAAAGGCTGATGGCGACGTTTATTAATGCATAAAATCATTAGACTCGATGTAAGGTAAGCACTGCGTGTTCGTTGACGTTGCGCACTGCGTGCCCGCTCTGTACTCGCACTCACTGGCTGATCTCTAGATTTACTCCGGTATATTTTTTTTACTTGGTTCTGCCCCAAGCTTATATACATATACTGGCCACGTGCACATCGCCCCTTTGGCAGGCTGCTCCTTGCATGTATATTGCTTCATTAGCCCCAGCCCTTCTATCCCATTCTTTTTCATACTGACTGAAATGGCCTCTCCCTAATAGAAAGCTCCAGAATGTCCAGAGGTCATGCACAGGTTACTGTACCCGTGTGTTGTACAAAGTAGGTATATTCCTACCAGTATCTTCCTGTGTTCGGTAAAGAATGTTGTCATCACTTACCAGTAATAGTCATTTCTCCTAAACTTACGCGCCAACACCCCAGTCATTACTACTAGGATCAACTCCACCTCACTGAGGCAGGACTCTCCAAGAAATGCTGAAAATGAAAGCCCTGCCGGCCCCACCCCCACCCCCACCGGGTGCTATAAAGAGGCTGCCAGTCCGAGCATCGTCAGCAGCGCATGTCTTGGCCCCCACTCCCTTTATTTCTTTATTGCTCTCTTTGCCCCCTCCATCATTCTCCCCCTTTCCCTGTATCTCCTCCTTCTCCGCGTTACCCCTCCCGACCTCGCTAAGCCTCCTTTGCTGCGTTAACCATTCTTTCACAAACCCCCTTTTCCTTTCTTTCTTCACTCTTTCGTTAATTGCCTAACCCCCCCCCCCCCCTCGCTGTACTTCGTTAATCGGGCTCTCTTCACCTTCTCTCGCTTCACTATCACCATGTCTCTTTCTGCCTTCCATTTTAAAGCTTTCTCCCCCGTTCCATGAGTCCATCTTTATCACTATCGACCCTCCTTTGCCCGATTTCTGTTTCATTGTATACCACATCTCCATTAATCTCTCTGGCCCTCTCCCTTTTCATGGTCTCCCTCTCTTCATTGCCCCAAGTCTCCCGCTCTAAAGCTTCTCTCGTTCCTCCTTTCCTTCCGCCCTCTATCTCTCTGTGCCCTGTAGGGTCACAAGTTCCTAACAAGGTCAAACGCCCCCACACCTTCATCCCCGAGAGGAGAATAAATGAGTCATTACATTTGGTAGTGTTAAAGTTGTCAATGTACTACATTTTGGAATGGATAGAGCTGTGGCATTAAGCGCTATCTCACGGGTGCAGCAGTACACAGTTCAGCAGGGCCAACACTGCATCACTCAACAACACCACAGGATCACTCAGCACCACCACAGCATCACTCAGGGACACAACAATATCACTCAGCACCACCACAGCATCAGTCAGCACCACCACAGCATCAGTCAGCACCACCACAGCGTCACTCAGCACCACCACAGCGTCACTCAGCACCACCACAGCATCGCTCAGGGCCAGCACAGCATCGCTCAGCACCACCACAGCATCAGTCAGCACCACCACAGCATCAGTCAGCACCACCACAGCATCAGTCAGCACCACCACAGCATCAGTCAGCACCACCACAGCATCAGTCAGCACCACCACAGCATCAGTCAGCACCACCACAGCATCAGTCAGCACCACCACAGCATCAGTCAGCACCACCACATCATCAGTCAGCACCACCACAGCGTCGCTCAGCACCACCACAGCATCGCTCAGGGCCACCACAGCATCGCTCAGCACCACCACAGCATCAGTCAGCACCACCACAGCATCAGTCAGCACCACCACAGCATCAGTCAGCACCACCACAGCATCAGTCAGCACCACCACAGCATCAGTCAGCACCACCACAGCATCACTCAGGGCCACCACAGCTTCACTCAGGGCCACCACAGCATCACTCAGCACCACCACAGCATCACTCAGCACCACCACAGCATCACTCAGGAATACCACAGCATCACTCAGGAATACCACAGCATCACTCAGGAACACCACAGCATCACTCAGGAACACCACAGCATCACTCAGGAACACCACAGCATCACTATGCGTTACCACAGCATCACTCTGCAGCGCCACAGCATCAATCAGCATCACCACAGCATCAGTCAGGGCCACCACAGCATCACTCAACGTCACCACAGCATCACTCAACGTCACCACAGCATCACTCAACGCCACCACAGCATCACTCAACGCCACCACAGCATCACTCAACGCCACCACAGCATCACTCAACGCCACCACAGCATCACTCAGTGCTTTTTACACTTTTTAATTACAACTTCTTAGCATGCTGCACAGCAGCCACACTTCTCTACAGCACAGCTTAGAAACATTGGCAAAGTCAATAGCTGTACCTAAACACTTAAAAGGCGCCCCAATGCATTGCCAATAGGTCTCGCCTTTGGGACATTGTAAGTGTTTAGTTATCCAGCACAATATCCTTCATTAAACAACATCAAGTGTTGCATGGCTAAACACTTAGAAGATCCCAAAAGCGAGACCTATTGGCTATGCCAATGCTTGTTATATGTTGGCCAGGCCTTCATTTAACCAAACACGCAAGATAGATAGGAAGTAGAGGAATGCCACATTATGAATTGGACACAAAAATAAATCTTACAACAGGAGTCTAAAACAAGTATAATCACAGACAGCAGCATGACGTGTGATGTTCTACTCTGATCTGCGCGTAATTCACAATAACTGATGGAAAATAAAGAAACCCAGTACTCTTGCAGCAAAATTCCCCCCTTCTCTGCAAACCTTAACTTAGTATCGCCTTAAGGAATGTATCTATAGGAAAGTGTTCAGTGTCCGCATTGTGCAGTACCTCCATTTCCTAATACTTTGCATTGCAAAAGGAAGCCAACAGGAGTTCAAATATTTCAGAGTTGGGTTATCATACCTAGAAGTGAGTTCGATGTCAGTGTGCCCTACCAACTTCCCCCCTGTATGAACAGAGATCTGGCTCTACCATTTATTTAGTTTGTCCTGGTGTTAAATTAAGGACCAGCTCTGTTGTGCTGTGGAAGTGCAAAACCCTGCGCCTCGCGGGTTCCCTGTGAACATGTAATGACTGCATACCTGCCAACTTGTAGAACAATCTCACTGTGTGAGGAGGGGGCGGGGCCTTGAAGGGGGCGGCGCCTCATGCCGAGAAGTACCTAAAAGGCACTTTTGAACCCCGCCCCCAAGCCCCCTTGTTAGACCTGTCAGCCCTAGGGTGGTCTTTCCCTGTTTTTTTTCCCTTTTGCGCCTCATTTTTGCCACCATATTTTTACTGGACCTAGGTCTCCGGGCGCCTTGCCACTGCTAGCCAGTGCTGAGGTGCAGGTGCTCTCTCTCACTCAAGATGGCTGCCACAGGCCCCTGCTACTGAAGAGGGGCCTTACAAGCATACACACTAGTAGCCAGGGTCAGGCTGGGACATAGGGATACAGTATCCATTCCATCCCCACATCTGGGCCACATAGCCAGGCATGTAGAAGGTTCCAGAACCTTCAGGGCTGTGGGAGGAGTTATGTTTTGCCGCCTTTGGGAGAGTCACCTGACCTAGGGGTATAAAAGGCTTGGAGGGAAAACTTTCTAGTCAGTTGATGAGGCACCACTGAACCTGGGAGAACCTCCGCCGGAGTATAGGCTTTAGGGCCTAGGGGAGAGACCTACACTACTGCTGCTGACAGGGCTGAGGCCCTGCTGTAGTAAGATAGCTGAGGAACGCCCACCACCCACTGACCTTGCCCAGTGTGAGGGGACCCAGGGAACCACCTTCAGCGTGCGGGGAGGAACATCAAGCACTCCCAGACCACCAACTCATCCCCCCCCCTCATAAGAAGAAACTTCTGACAAGAAACTTTGACAAGAAACTTATAATAAGGAACTTCTGACAAGAAACTCCTGACAAGAAGCGCCTAAGAAGCAACCAAGCTGGAGCAGTCGCCAGACACCTTAATTTGAGAAGGCCTGACCGTCCAGCAAGGCCTGAAGCCTAAACTGCCCAACTGGGGATCACCAGGTAAAGCGCCGTACCCTGAAGCGCTAGACCTTCACCCCCTATTCATTTCTGCCTGCTGCTGGGCTGCCCCCAAGTACTTTTCCAGTCAGCCCTGCCCACAGGCTGCTGGTGCGCCCTGCTTTCTGCCACCCCTCAGGTCACTGACCTTGTGTGGAGATCACCGCCGCAGCCGCCGCCGCCTGAGGAGAAGTGCCGTGTGGTGAGGTGCGCCGTCGCGCCCTCACCGAAGGGAGCGCTGAGGTGAGGGAAGCCCCTCAAGTATTTGTGGTGAGGTGCGCCGTCCGCGCCCTCACCAAAGCCTCTATAAATTGCCCCAAATTGTTGCCACCGGGCCCTGGGCCCCATCGCCGCCGTCACGGCCGAAGAAATCACCACCGCCGCCGTCGCGGCTGAAGAAATCGCCACCGCCATCGCGGCCGAAGAAATCACCCCCGCCGCCGTCGCGGCCGAAGAAATCGCCATCGCGGCCTAGCGCGACCAGCGAGGCCTCCAGGCCCCGCCGACGCCGTCTCCAAGCAGCCGGGGACGCCGGCCGCGCCCCCAGGAAGGCCGCGCAACGATTGGGCGCCGGCTCCGTTCACGCCCCCAGCGCCGACGGAGGCCCAGGAAGAGCCCCGACCGTGCAGAGGGAGACGGGGAGCCGGCCGGAGAGGACTGCTGGCTCCCGCTCCCCATCCTGACGTCCCTGAGCCCGCGCAGCTTCACTTACCTGATCCCGGGGGCCGGAGGAAGGTGATCCCGGCCCCCGCAACGTGCGCGCAGTCATTTCCCTGATCCCGGGGGCCGGAGGAAGGTGATACCGGCCCCCGCAACGTCCAGTCAGTCCGGCCTGAAGGCCGAGGTACCCCGACCGGGCCCCGCCCTCCAGAACACGGGCCGGGCCTGGGGAGTGCCAGTCGCCAGAGAAGCGCGACCAACGAACAAGCACCAGGTGAGCCCTGGAGGCCCCTAGGGCCCCCAAAACGCCACTGGGGGCCGGGGGCCACCATTAACCCCATAATTAATTGTGTAACTTTCCCCATGAGGCGAGGCCCCGGAGAGGAGTGGGCCTAGCCTGGAGTTAACCCCTAAGGGTCATAGAAGCCCCAGGATACAGGACATGTTGAGGGGTTCCCTACAGTATTTATTAATTTATTGCAGATGCCTATTGTAATTACTGCCTAGGCCATGCTTTTAACTACTAAGTCTTTACCACAGGGGGAAAGTGTTTAATTGAATTGAGCTGAAGTGTACACCGCCAAGAGTTGAAGTGTTTTATGTTTCAGGTGTACTGGAATTGCGACGCCCACTGTACTGAATGTGGGCGCGCCTAGATTAATGCAGGCCTATTTAAATGTAACGTGAAAAGCCTTCTTTTAAGTAATTGAATATGCTAAAGTGAACTGCATGTTTAGGCCCATGTTTTATTAACGTACCTTGAGATCATTATTAAGTGCTACGTTTAGGAGATAATTCCTGCGGCCTCTTAGTGGCCTACAATGTTGATGAGCTATGATGCTTTATTTAAAATGTGCACCAGTTGAGTAATGCAATGAATTTGAATGTAGATCTGAATTAATCTGCCTCATCTGATGCCAACTTAATTTATATATAAAAGATCTTGATTTTAAATACAAAAGCCTGGTGTGGTGTCATGTTATTGCGTTCGCATTTCTGAGTCAAAGTAAGAGTGTGCTGCACAACTGCCTTACACATTGCCTTCGCGTGCTTTCCCGCTTCGCGCCATGCTACCGTGGCGGACTCGGTAAACCCGGTTCCAACATTTGGTGTTCAGCGGTTGGATAAGGACTGGTGTTTGTGCAGCACCCTACAGTGACTCAGTGTGCGCCGCAATTAGACACCTATTGTAATGCAAGTGCTAGGAATTCTTTTGTAATTGCCGATTGTGTACATTCCTGCGTTAGACCTGTTACCTACAGTCTAGAACCTTTTCCTTAAATTGTCTGGGACCCCACCTAGGAGGATGGAGTTTGAGTTAGCCAACCTAGAAAGGTATACGGTGACACAGCTCAAGGAGTTCTGCCTAGAGAGGGGGGGTGTCCGTCAAGCGAGGCGCCAGGAAGGAGGTGCTTCAGAAAGCTTTGAGGGCATGGGTAATGGCCCACCCGGAGGGAAGAGGGGACGAGGAGCAGGGGAGGCAGACAACCCAGGAGAACTGGACCTACTGCACATTGATCTTAGTGAGAATGTGTTGCCAGGAAGACGTTCCAGGGCAGGCAGTAGTGCGTCAGGGGGGAGTTTGTCGCCAGAGGAATTTGAGGACAGAAGGGAGCAGAGGCAATTAACATTAGAACTTGCTAGGATGGAAAGGGAGCGAGAACAGGCAAGGCTAGCCATGGAGGAAAGGAAGCTTGTACATGAGCTTAGCCTGAAGGAACTAGAGCTCCGGACCTTGCAGATGGAGATGCAGGGCAAAGTGAATGGTGGCAGCGTACCTGCTGGGGTTCCACAGGAGCCCAAATTCTATTTACCCAGAGAGATGATGGCCAGTTTTAGTGTAGGTGATGACATCGACAAGTGGTTGGCGGCGTACGAGGTGGCTCTGGTGGCCCATAGAGTTCCTGAGAGCTACTGGGGGGGGAGGTCTTTATAGGTACATACCTCCACTAGTAAGGGACACACTTTTAACTTTGGATAAGGGGGAGCAGACTAACTACCCTATCATGAAGGAGGCCCTGCTCAAGAAGTTTGGTCTCACCCCAGAGAAGTACCGCCAAAAGTTCCACAACAGCCACAAGCTTCACACACAAAACTGGGTGGATTTTTTTGATTATGCCCGGAAGGCATTGGAGGGTTGGGTGCGTGGCAGCAACGTTGACAATTACAAAGGGCTGTACGACCTATTCTTGAGAGAGCACCTCCTAGAGAAATGTTTTCCGGAGCTGCGCCAGTACTTGGTGGACCGCAAGCTGACCAATCCTAGGGAGCTTGCAGAGGAGGCAGACACGTGGGTCAGCACTCGGGTGTCCCACAAGGGAGCCGGGGTGGACCCCCCGAAAGGTGGACAGGGGCTCCCCCAGAAGAAAGAGGGGGGAGATAAAAAGAGGGAGTTCTTTAAAGGCCCCCAAAATAGACCGCCTGGGAGAGGGGTAGGTTCCCCATCCCAATCTGGATCCCAGAAACCCACTTATCCTGACAGGAGTCAGCAGCCCAGAACTGTCTGGTGCTACGAGTGCGGGGAGGTTGGACATTACAAGGGGGATCCCCAGTGTCGCAAGAGAACCCCAGCCCCCACAGGAGGTAAGAGCCCCGGGGTGGCCAGTGTAGCGCTTGGGGAGGAGTTGTCCCTAGGTAGGGGAGGTGAGTGGACAGGCTTGACCTTAGTTTCCCTGGGGGATAGAGAGATCATCCCACGGGTTCAGGTACCCGCGAACACTGCCAAGTATCGGCAGAGGGTCCTGGTGAACGGGGAGGAGGTGGAGGCTCTGAGGGACACAGGTGCCAGCATGACGATGGTGAGACGTCAGCTGGTGTCCCCAGAGCAGGTGATTCCTGAGGAATTCCACCCGGTTGTGATGGCTGATAATAGCCTGGGTCATTACCCCGTGGCCCAAGTTCCCTTTGAGTGGGGAGGAGTATCAGGTCTGTTGAAGGTTGCGGTGAGCCCTGCCATGCCAGTTGACTGTCTGCTGGGCAACGACTTGGAACATACTGCCTGGAGGGAGGTAGAGTTCAATGCCCATGCTGAGATGTTGGGATTACCAGGATGGACTTGCGCCGTCACGCGGTCCATGGCTGCCCGACAAGGAACTCAGCTGGGGTTGGAGCCTGAAATAATGGCCCAGCCCACTGCTGGACGAGGAGATGTCCAGGAGGAAACACCCGGTGAGATGGATGGGGAGCCCGCGGAGGTGACCCCGGAGTCCGCTGAGGTGGTTGGTGTTCCCGTGGGGGACCTGCCGACCCCTGCAGAGTGGCAGGTGGAAGGAGGGCCTACCCAGGAGGAATTTTGCCGGGCGCAGAAGGAGTGCCCTACGCTTGAAGGAATGCGGCAACAGGCCGAAGCCCAAGCAGCTGGAACAGAGACTGGTAACTACCATGTCTACTGGGAGGATGGTCTCCTCTACAGTGAGCCTAAGGCTCCGGTGCATGGGTCATCAAGGGCCGTGGTGGTCCCCCAATGCTACCGAGCCTTTCTGCTAGAGTTGGCACACGAAATACCACTAGCAGGACACCTGGGCCAAGACAAGACGTTTGCGCGTCTGGTCCCACATTTTTACTGGCCCAGGATGCGCGTCACTTCTGACACTTTTTGCAAGACTTGCACCACTTGCCAAGCGAGCGGCAAGACAGGGACGAAAGTGAAGGTCCCTCTGGAACCTCTCCCAGTTGTCTATACCACTTTTGAGCGGGTAGGGATTGACATTGTCGGGCCATTGGACCCGCCGACTTCTGCAGGACACAGGTTCATTTTGGTGCTGGTAGACCACGCCACCCGGTACCCAGAGGCAATCCCTCTGAGGACCATCACTGCACCGGTGGTGGCGCGGGCCCTGATGGGGATTTTTACCCGAGTGGGATTCCCCAAGGTCGTGGTGTCAGATAGGGGCACGAATTTCATGTCGGCCTACATGTAGGCCATGTGGAAGGAGTGTGGAGTGACCTACCGGTTCTCCACTCCTTACCACCCCCAGACGAACGGGCTCGTGGAGCGCTTTAACAAAACCTTGAAGGGGATGATCAGGAGCCTAACAGAGGACTTGAGAAGGAAGTGGGACGTCCTCTTACCCCGTCTGCTCTTCTCCTACCGAGAGGTGCCGCAGAAGGGGGTCGGTTTCAGCCCCTTTGAGCTGCTCTATGGCCTCCCCGTTCGGGGCCCCTCAGTCTTGTCAAGGAGGGGTGGGAGAAGTCTTCCTCGAAGCTTCCCCGTGATGTGGTCAGCTATATGCTGGCATTCCGCAGCCAAGGGGCCAAGCTGTGGAAGGAGGCCTCGGACAACCTAGAGGCAAGTCAAGCCGTCATGAAGAAATGGTATGACCGGAACGCGCGGACGGTAGAGTTAGATGCTGGACAGAAGGTGTGGGTCATGGAGCCAGGAGAGCTTAGCGCCCTCCAGGACCGGTGGACTGGGCCGTTTGAGATCTTGGAAAGGAGAGGCCAGACCACATATGTCGTCGATGTGAAGACCCCACGTCAACCCCACAGGGTGTTCCACGTCAACCGCCTGAAGCCCCACCAGGAGCGTTCAGAACTCACTCTCCTAATGATAACAGATGGAAGTGAGGAGGAGGAGAGTGAGCCTCTTCCAGACCTTCTGGCGGCCCATGAGAAGGATGGTTCGGTAGATGGAGTGGTCCTCGCCCCATCCTTGACCCCAGAGCAACAGAGGGACTGCCGCCAGGTCTTGGGGCAGTACGCCTCGTTGTTCTCCCTCACGCCTGGAATCACGCACCTGTGTACCCATGATGTGGACACAGGGGACAGTCCGCCAGTAAAAACCAAGTCTTACCGGCTGTCCGATAAAGTCAAGGCTAGTATCCAGGGTGAGGTTACCAAGATGCTAGAACTGGGAGTGATTGAGCCTTCCAGTAGCCCTTGGGCTAGTCCGGTGGTGTTGGTGCCGAAAGCGGCCCCACCGGGCACCACACCAGAACTTCGGTTCTGTGTGGATTACCGTGGACTCAACTCAGTCACAAAGACCGACGCTCACCCGATCCCTCGGGCGGATGAGCTCATTGACCGGCTGGGAGCAGCCCGGTATTTGAGGACCATTGATTTGACGTCAGGCTATTGGCAGATCGCCATGGCGGAAGGAGCAAGGGAGAAGACTGCGTTCTCCACCCCCGAGGGCCACTTTCAATTTCGGGTGATGCCCTTCGGGTTGAAAAATGCTCCAGCCACTTTCCAGCGGTTGGTGAACCAGGTGCTGTCTGGCCTAGAGGCCTTCTCTGCTGCCTACCTGGATGACATAGCTGTCTTCAGTAGCAGCTGGGAGGACCATCTGGAGCATCTTCAGGAGGTGCTACAGGCTCTGCAACGGGCTGGTCTAACCATCAAGGCCAGCAAGTGCCAGATTGGACAGGGATCTGTCGTGTACCTGGGACATCTGGTGGGCGGAGGTAAGGTGCAACCCCTCCAAGCCAAGATTGAGACCATCTTGGCCTGGGAGCCCCCAAGACCCAAACAGAGGTCCGGGCTTTTCTCGGCCTCACGGGGTATTACCGCCGGTTCGTCAAGGGATATGGAACCATCGTGGGCCCATTGACGGAATTGACTTCAAAGAAGCAGCCACGCAGAGTCATCTGGACGGCTGCCTGCCAGGAAGCCTTTGAGACCCTCAAACGTGCAATGTGCACCGCACCGGTGCTCAGGACTCCAGACTTTGGACGGGAATTTATTGTGCAGACAGACGCTTCTGAGCATGGCATATGAGCTGTGCTCTCGCAGCTGAATGACGATGGCCAAGACCAGCCAGTGGCCTTCATTTCCCGAAGACTACTCCCCGGGAACAGCGGTGGAGTACCATCGAACGAGAAGCCTTTGCCGTGGTTTGGGCTGTAAAGAAGTTGAGGCCATACCTTTTTGGTTGTCACTTCCTGATCCAGACCTACCACAGACCCCTTCGCTGGCTCATGCAGATGAGAGGCGAAAACCCCAAATTGTTGAGGTGGTCCATTTCCCTCCAGGGGATGGACTTTCGGGTGGAACATCGACCCGGTGTAGACCACGCCAACGCTGACGGTCTCTCCCGGTTTTTCCGCCTTAGCGAAGAGAACTCCCTAGAGGTTGGGAAGCTCTCCCCTCTTTCGGCTGGGGGGACGCGTGTTAGACCTGTCAGCTCTAGGGTGGTCTTTCCCTGTTTTTTTCCCTTTTGCGCCTCATTTTTGCCACCATATTTTTACTGGACCTAGGTCTCCGGTCGCCTTGCCACTGCTAGCCAGTGCTGAGGTGCAGGTGCTCTCTCTCACTCAAGATGGCTGCCACAGGCCCCTGCTACTGCAGAGGGGCCTTACACGCATACACACTAGTAGCCAGGGTCAGGCTGGGACATAGGGATACAGTATCCATTCCATCCCCGCCTCTGGGCCACATAGCCAGGCATGTAGAAGGTTCCAGAACCTTCCGGGCTGTGGGAGGAGTTATGTTTTGCCGCCTTTGGGAGAGTCACCTGACCTAGGGGTATAAAAGGCTTGGAGGGAAAACTTTCTAGTCAGTTGATGAGGCACCACTGAACCTGGGAGAACCTCCGCCGGAGTATAGGCTTTAGGGCCTAGGGGAGACCTACACTACTGCTGCTGACAGGGCTGAGGCCCTGCTGTAGTAAGATAGCTGAGGAACGCCCACCACCCACTGACCTTGCCCAGTGTGAGGGGACCCAGGGAACCACCTTCAGCGTGCGGGGAGGAACATCAAGCACTCCCAGACCACCAACTCATCCCCCCCTCATAAGAAGAAACTTCTGACAAGAAACTTTGACAAGAAACTTATAATAAGGAACTTCTGACAAGAAACTCCTGACAAGAAGCGCCTAAGAAGCAACCAAGCTGGAGCAGTTGCCAGACACCTTAATTTGAGGAGGCCTGACCGTCCAGCAAGGCCTGAAGCCTAAACTGCCCAACTGGGGATCACCAGGTAAAGCGCCATACCCTGAAGCGCTAGACCTTCACCCCCTATTCATTTCTGCCTGCTGCTGGGCTGCCCCCAAGTACTTTTCCAGTCAGCCCTGCCCACAGGCTGCTGGTGCGCCCTGCTTTCTGCCACCCCTCAGGTCACTGACCTTGTGTGGAGATCACCGCCGCGGCCGCCGCCGCCGCCGCCTGAGGAGAAGTGCCGTGTGGTGAGGTGCGCCGTCCGCGCCCTCACCGAAGCCTCTATAAATTGCCCCAAATTGTTGCCACCGGGCCCTGGGCCCCATCGCCGCCGTCGCGGCCGAAGAAATCACCCCCGCCGCCGAAGAAATCGCCACCGCCGCGGCCGAAGAAATCACCCCCGCCGCCGTCGCGGCCGAAGAAATCGCCATTGCAGCCTAGTGCGACCAGCGAGGCCTCCAGGCCCCGCCGGCGCCGTCTCCAAGCAGCCGGGGACGCCGGCCGCGCCCCCAGGAAGGCCGCGCAACGATTGGGCGCCGGCTCCGGTCACGCCCCCAGCGCCGACGGAGGCCCAGGAAGAGCCCCGGCCGTGCAGAGGGAGACGGGGAGACGGCCGGAGAGGACTGCTGGCTCCCGCTCCCCATCCTGACGTCCCTGAGCCCGCGCAGCTTCACTTACCTGATCCCGGGGGCCGGAGGAAGGTGATCCCGGCCCCCGCAACGTGCGCGCAGTCATTTCCCTGATCCCGGAGGCCGGAGGAAGGTGATACCGGCCCCCGCACCGTCCAGTCAGTCCGGCCTGAAGGCCGAGGTACCCCGACCGGGCCCCGCCCTCCAGAACACGGGCCGGGCCTGGGGAGTACCAGTCGCTAGAGAAGCGCGACCAACGAACAAGCACCAGGTGAGCCCAGGAGGCCCCTAGGGCCCACAAAACGCCACTGGGGGCCGTGGGCCACCATTAACCCCATAATTAATTGTGTAACTTTCCCCATGAGGCGAGGCCCCGGAGAGGAGTGGGCCTAGCCTGGAGTTAACCCCTAAGGGTCATAGAAGCCCCAGGATACAGGACATGTTGAGGGGTTCCCTACAGTATTTATTAATTTATTGCAGATGCCTATTGTAATTACTGCCTAGGCTATGCTTTTAACTACTAAGTCTTTACCACAGGGGGAAAGTGTTTAATTGAATTGAGCTGAAGTGTACACCGCCAAGAGTTGAAGTGTTTTATGTTACAGGTGTACTGGAACTGCGACGCCCACTGTACTGAATGTGGGCGCGCCTAGATTAATGCAGGCCTATTTAAATGTAACGTGAAAAGCCTTCTTTTAAGTAATTGAATATGCTAAAGTGAACTGCATGTTTAGGCCCATGTTTTATTAACGTACCTTGAGATCATTATTAAGTGCTACGTTTAGGAGATAATTCCTGCGGCCTCTTAGTGGTATACAATGTTGATGAGCTATGATGCTTTATTTAAAATGTGCACCAGTTGAGTAATGCAATGAATTTGAATGTAGATCTGAATTAATCTGCCTCATCTGATGCCAACTTAATTTATATATAAAAGATCTTGATTTTAAATACAAAAGCCTGGTGTGGTGTCATGTTATTGCGTTCGCATTTCTGAGTCAAAGTAAGAGTGTGCTGCACAACTGCCTTACACATTGCCTTCGCGTGCTTTCCCGCTTCGCGCCATGCTACCGTGGCGGACTCGGTAAACCCGGTTCCAACACCCCTCCTACCAATTTGTTTTTTAAAAAGCTTGCTGAGGCTGGTGCCGATGTCCCGGGGTGTTTTCATACCCCTTAATGGACGTCGGCAGTTCAAAGCATTGGAAAACGAGCTGGAAAACCACTATTTACAGTGGTTTTCAGCTCGTTTTTCCTGCCACAGTGTGATATCGGCTCCTTACCATGTGATGGGGCCCATATAGTGTGTCACATGATGGCACCGTGTGAGTTGGCAGGTATGTTCAGGCAGCCATCTTTCACACTCTAGGAATGCGCAGGCCAGCAAGCCGCTCAACGTGTTTTTTTTGGGGGGGGGGAGAATTTGCAAACTGGACCCGAAGGCAATGGAGCGCTTTACATGAGCACCAGTTATGTTACACAAGGACACATTCATCTTTTGGTAGGCACGGGGAGATTAAGTGATTTGCCCAGAATCACAGGAAGCTGAGCAGACGCTGTGGCTCGAACCTGGTTCCCCAGCTCCAAAGTCGGCAGCTCTGGCCGTAAGGCCACAACCTCTCCCCGGTTCGATTTCCTCGCCCAAATCAACTTAAACAGCAGCGCACACGCCAACTTGAAGACCCCATGGTCCTTCTCAAAGCACGGTGTATGTACAGTTGTGTTTTTTGTTCGGATCTCTGCTGTTTGTGCTGGTGTTTATAGGTCGGACACACCACCTCCAACTAGCACAAATAGAACTGATACTCGGACTTTTATTTTGACCGAGCATAGGAAAGGCTCAAAAAAAAGAAGGGAGAAAAAGATGGGATCACAATGACCAACGCACAAAGCAGGGATTTAAAAGATCATACAAGAGAGGGCTGAAGCAAAAATGTGAAAGATGGTGGCATGAAGAGGACACAAGCGAAGGCTGCCTCGAGTATTCAACACCACCCAGCATCCACCGTGCGCTCCCAATAGAAGCTTTGGGCCTCATTTCATTTTCGAGTCTTTCTCCTTTTGACGAGTCTTAAACTGCCTACAAATGCCCTCTCATGTGAAACTTCTGATGAACTGCTACTGTGACTCATCGTTTAAATCCAAGCAGAGTATCTATCCTATTTAAGATTGGCTTTTACCAGTGGATCCCCTCCATTTTGAAGTGATAATACCATAGCCACTTACTTATTACTCACAAATGTGCTACAGGTCTCAGTCCTGTCTACTCATGTGCTCTCTTTCCTCTCTTACTCAAGAATCTCACCCGACAACGTTCTGCTCAGAGCCTAATGTAAGAAGAACTGGTTGCACTTTGCAGTTGAGAATTTTACGAAACTCCAATGGACTAACACGTCAGTTTGTAAAACTCTGATTATGAGTGGGTTGTACTTCAACCTAACACATGAATGTTAATGAGAGTGACTCACTTCGATTGGTGGCCTGCTAGGGTCAGTAGATCTCCATATCAGCGATCACCTTTAAAAATGTTTAATGCAGCCTGTTATCCTTCAAGGAAACAAAGCTGTATTTTTTTTTTAATGTTTGTTTTCTTTAAAGCGTTTGAGATTTTGAAATGGTCTCCTAGACCACTGTCTACTCCCTAACAAACATTTTTATTTTTTATTTTATTTTTTAACAGTCAAAGTGGAAGGGACACTTCCCTTTTGCAAATATCTTACCAACAACTCGGAGTCAGTAACTTTGCAGTGTTTTGCAACTGGATTTTGGTTGCAAAACATTTAAACATAGGGTACCGTTGGTATTAGGAAGGGACACCCAAAACATGCCCATTCCAATTATCAATTCAGCATCCATTTCTAAACACATTTAGTGAGTCTGAAAACGGTTTCCACATTGCTAGGATTGTTTACTACATAACAAAAAGGGTTGTAGATTTCACAAACCCTCTGATTAACAGAGTCAGGGGGTTTACAAATGGTAAAACCCATCGTACATCCGACCTTAGTCTCTTGCAGTAGTCAACCCTGAACTGGTAAATCACACAGCCTCACAGGGTTTGTAAGACCCAAGAAATACGTTATCTCTGGCCATTCACAAAGATTTTTGATAGAACGGAAAGCAAAGCGAATGTACTACTTGCGTTTGGGGCGCATCTCTCTGCCTTTCGCTTCTCTGTGCCTCAGACTCCTCTGCTTTGTTGTGGATAGCACTTTGAGGCTTCTGAAAGGTGCTTTATGCCCTTGGCCTCACTAGACAGATTCTGGCTAGAATACAGAAACCGATACAGAGACTTGAAACAGACAACCAACCTCCCCTGCCAAAATACTGTTTCCAAATACCAATCTGCTAGACCCAGTGTTTACCCCTCCTGATTTGGTTTTCAGCTGTTGCAAGTGTGTTCAATTTTTGAGGATTTTATTTCTGTAAACTGACGTGTGCAACACTGGACCCAAAAAAAGCAACCAAAATCTGGAAATGTATGGATCGCTGCTGCAGGCGGCAGGACACCGAAGCGGTCTTCAAAGGTTATTATATTGGTAACCAATTAAATAAGCTAATATGGCTTAACTATTACAATACTCTTTGGGGCTGATTTATCATTCTTTCACGCAATGCAGCGATACAACTTGCTGCACGAAGGGCAGGAATGTGCCATATCTATCAAGATATGTCACATTCCTGCTTTATGCCTGCGCACAATGTGCTGCCTAGCTCCAACGCAGGTGCCCTTGTGCCATGGTACAAGGGTACCTGTGTTGTAAGCAAGATTGTGTTTGCACAGAAAGGGCATCTTTCCTGCGCAAAACAATGCTTTGAGGCGCTTTCCTCTTCGGCACACTTAGAAAGAGGAAATAACTAGGAAAACTAAAGATATTTCTTTTCATTGTGCCTCCCCTGGGAATGCGTGACATTTTGATGCATTCCCCGGTTTGCTAGTCTTGCTAAGTCGGGGAATGTGCCAAAATCAATGATTAGATGCGTAGGAAAACACCCATGCTTCACCGACAGAAGCCTTCCCAGGGCAGAGTAGCACAAGTCAGTGACTTGTAGTGCCTTGCGTTACTCCAGATTTACCAAGCCACGCAAGGTTGCCTTGCATTGCTTGGAAAATGTTAAAAAACAAGTTACTTACCTGTACACCGTGGTTCTCCAGTATTGATATCTTTCATAGATTCACATGCTTGAATCTTCCCTGTTGTCATAGTGGGAGTCCCACTTTAACCATATTATAAGCAGTGTTAAAGCATCAGCCTTAAACCTCATTGAAAACAATAGACATTGTTAGGCAATTCACATTGTTTTAAAGCATCCAAACTTCAACCAATCAGAGTAGAGACCCTGAAGCCCTCATCCCCTGCAGAGCCACCATACCTCAGATTTCGAGCACGAGTGTAATACAAGGAAAAAAGAGGTATGTAATTGGTGAGCCTTAACAGGGAGAAGGAAGGGAGGGTCGCATGTGAATCTATGAAAGATATCAATACTGGAGAACCACAGTGTAAAGGTAACTTGTTTTATCTCCAGTATTGTATCTTTCATAGATTCACATGCTTGAATCAGACTAGTAAGTCATACCAAGGTAACAAAAGAGGTGGTTAAGGCAAACCATCCCACCCTGATAAAAAATAATAAAGCAAGATAAAACTCATTAACAAATTCAATGCAAGGATCTGAAAAACAATATGTGATGGAGGGACAATAAAGGAAAAAGAGAGAAAGACATCATGCATGGTAATGCATATGAATATAACCAAAAGTTGCATACTTTAGGAAAACAGGCGCCGCAACGCAGCCTGTCCTACTGCCACATTGGCTTTTCTCCATGAATCTAGGCAGTAGTGCTTCGTGAAGGTGTGGGCATTAACGCATGTCTCTCCCCTGCAGGTGTCAGGCAATGATACTCCTGTGAACAGGGCTGAAGAAGCAGCGACCTTCCGCATAGAATGTGCTTTCACCTTTGCAGACAATGGTCTTCCTGCTTTCTCATGACAGAAAGTGATGGCTGCAGACACCCAACGAGGAATACTTGCTTGTGACAGAGTTTGACCTTTCCTTGGTGAGGTAAAAGAAATCAGGAGTTGATCAGATTTTCTGAAGGTCTTTGTTCTATCGAGGCAGAACTTGAGGCAGCGTCTAACGTCCAGAGAATGTAAGGCTCTCTCCCCTGGCAAAGACGGTTTACTGAAGGTCAGTAAAACGATGAGCTCATTTAGGTGAAAAGATGTTGGCACTTTCGGGATGAATTTAGGATTAGTTCGCAAAATTACTATCATCACGAAACTGCAAATATGGTTTGTGAATTGTCGAAGGCTTGAATTTCGCTTACTCTCCTCACGGAGGTGAGCGCCAAAAGTAAAGCTACTTTCCAAGAGAGAAATTTCAAGTCAGCTTTATGGATTGGTTCGAAAAGAGCTCTCATTAGCTGAGATAAGACTGTGTTTAGCTGCCATACCACAGGAGGTGGCTTTACTGCAGGGTAGACTCGAAATAGGCCCTTCATGAACTTCTTAACCAGTCTGTTGGACCATAAAGAAAGTTGTCCTGTACGCGAAGATAGCTGCCAGATGGACTTTAATAGATGAGTGAGTCAGTCCTGATTTCGCTAGCTGCAGCAGAAAAGGGAGCATCTGCTCCGGAGTGGAGGAGAGAGGCTGCAGAGACAGAACCACACTAGGATCAAAACCTCTTCCATTTTGCAGAGTAACATTTAGTTGTTGATTCAGCAGAGAATAGATCTGCAATCCTCAAAGATTTAGTGTCCCGAATTCATTGTCGTGAGGAGTAAAGCTGACAAGTTGAGTGATCGCATCTGTGGATGTACATCTTGCCCCTCGTTCGACAGAAGATCCTCCGATGGTTGGTATGGAAAATATGTGCACTCCGACAGGCAAAGGAGCTCAGTGAACCAATGCTGCCTTTGCCACACTGGGGCTATGTGATTGAGAAGGCAAGGTTCCGATTTCATCTTGTGGATGACCTTGAGAATGAGCGGGAATGAAGGGAAAGCATATGCAAACATCCCCGTCCTTGGTAGGTGGAATGCATTTTTCCAAGAACCCGGTTGAGGCTACCTGCTGGTGTACAAGTTGCATTTCTTGTTGTGAAAAGTAGCAAAAAAATCCAAGTTTGGAGAATCCCAACACTGAAAAACCTGCATTAAGTGCAGCTGATTGAGTTCCCACTTGTGGCACTGTTTGTCTGTCCTGCTTAAGGTGTCCACCCATTCGTTCGGTACACCTGGGACATGTTTCTATCTTCAAGATGATGCTGTTGGCCAGTAACCATTACCATATGTGTTGAGCTTGAGCTGACAGAACCTGCGACCGTGTTCCTCTTTGTTTGGTGAGATAAAACATGGTTGTAGTGTTGTCTGTTCCTGAGTTGCATAGCCTGGAAAGGAAGGCCTGAATACCTAGGAAAACGCTTTCTACTCCAGAAGGTTTATGTGTGACAAAGTCTCCTGAGCAGTCCATTTTCCATGAATCTCTCAGTCCTGCAAGTGTGCTCCCCAGGCTTCTAGGGAGGCGTCCGTTGCCATCACTATATGGGGTTGTACGGGAACAAATGAGAGGCCCTGAGAGATATTGTCTTTGTTCACCCACCAAGACATCACTAACTTCATCTTTGATGTAAACAAAATTGTGTCCTCAAAGGTGTCCTAGATCCACTGAACGTCTAGTTGCTCCTGCAACAGTCACATGCGAAGACAACAGTTTGGAATCAACGGGATGCAGGATGACATCATACCCAACATTGACATGTACTTCTGTACAAAAGTGAACCTTCTTGCCGAGAGGGATGCTGTGATTGACGTAAGGCCATGAATACTTTCCTCAGTGGGGAAAGCCTTGGCAACTTTCGTATCCAGAATTGCCCCCAGACAAACAGCTGGCCTGGACGAGATTAAGAACGATTTTTCTCTGTTCAGATTGAGGACTAGAGTTTTGAATAGCCTCAGACTGGCTCAAGTAGATTTTGTTGCAGAGTTAGAAGTGGATCCTTTTATTAGCCAGTCACCCAGGTATGGAAAAACCTGGTGCCCTGATCTCCTCAGCAAAGCCGCCACTCGAGCCATTCACTTTGTGAAGACCCTGGGAGCTGATCATAGTGTTAGAATAAAAAGAATCCTACTTATGCGTTATTACATGTATGTTAGCATTCGTGGCGCAATTTTATATGTAGACGCCATCTTGGGTTACAATCGAAACTTATACTCTGCTATTTCCGAGAAAAGGCCTCAGTTAGGTTCTGTTTCTCAAAGGTTAGGTTTTGCTTCGCTAATGAATACACTGTTCTTATTAACCCATACCTTTCCCCTTAGATAGAAACCCTCTCCCACTTGTCTAGTGCCGGGCACGGGCAGAATGACCTTGACTGCTAGACAGTGTGTGCCCGGCTGCAGAATCGAAACTTATTTTTTGTATTCGACTGTTCCCCCGCTTGGAAAATTCCATTGTGGGCGTGCCTTCATTAGTTCTGAAATGTACATAATGTATCTTTATGCTTGCTGATGCCAGTCCCTCTGCAGCACTCCTAAGTGACTGGGCAGACTGGGCTCCGCTCTGAGTGTATCTAAATAAACAGATATTGGTTTGTATTCTCTACTGTCTGACCGACTCTTCATTTAGTATGGAAGGCTGAGAGGTGGTCGTAAGTGACCCAGATGACCCTAATCGGGTCACTTCCTTCAGTTGTTGAAATGTAAATGTTATGCACTCGTTTTGCTTACATATTGCACTATGTAAAGTTAGCATTCGCTGCACCATTTTAAGTGAGCCGCCATTATTAGCCAGGATCGAAACTAACTTCTCTCTCACTCTGTCTGCCTCAGTAGAAAGCAGCTGCGATATTCATTTTTTGTATTTCTCCAAAGTTGAGCTTCACTGTACTAATGAATAGACTGTTTTGTTATTACATACCTTTCTCACTAGATAGGCCTGCTCCCACCGTTAGAGCGGTGGGCACATGCAGAGTAACCTTGACACTGAGATAGCATGTACCAGGTCCCGGGATGGTAGCTCATGCTTCTGTATCTCCTTTGTTCACTAGCTACCAACTGGAAATTTCCAGTCTGGACGTGTCTTTCGTGGTTCTGGAGATGTACATTATGTGTTACCATGTTGGCAGAAGTCAGTTCCTCTGCAGCAATCTAAGGAGGCTGGTCAGACCGGACTCCACTCAAGTGTACCTCTAATAAATACCTTTGGTTTGTATTCTCTACTGTCTGACCAACTCCTCATTTGTATGGAAGGCTGAGAGGTGGTCGTGAGAGACCCGGGTGAGCCTAATCGAGTCTCTTCCTTCATTTGGCGCCCGAACAGGGACTCCATCGGGTGACCCATCCTTGCCTGCGGACAGGTGAGGAGGTCGGGCCCCGTCAGGTCGGACGGGCAGACCGGGGATCCCTGCACGAGAGGATCATGTAGTCGCAGCTGCCCCGTCTGTCTGACCGGGCGGTGCCTCGTCAAGTGATCATCCAGACTGGGGTCCTGAATGGCGAAACCCTTGGATCTGACCGTTTGGTCGGAAGAGTCGGCAGTGGAGGATAAACTTGTTCGACCTGTGTACACCAGTTGAGTTTCCTTTGGTTCTTTGTGAATATGGTGCCATTTTGATTTGCATTTGACACGGTCTGAAGACCGTCTTTGGACAAGCGCTTGAATTTGTTTGAGTTCTTTGTGAACATGGTACCATTTTGATTTGTACTTGATGAGGTCTGAGGACCGACTTTGGTAAAGATATTTGCAAATATCTGCTCGGCATAAATAGTGAATTTGTTTTCTTTTGAAAAATGCTGTGCTTTAGTAAGGTGTTTTGTTTGGGCTGTCGTCGTTGTTCTACTGATGCTCGATTGGAAGAAAGTCAGCCGGCGCCTCCAGAAGGCACTCCACATGTACGTCAAACATGGCATTGGCCCTATTATGTTTAGTACGCTATGGTACAAATATACGAGGAACAATGCCGAATTGCAGTGGCCATTGACGGGCACTTTTGATGAACAGAAAATTAATTTCCTGCAGAAAAAATTGTTTGCGAAAAGGAGTAGGCAGTCGATGTTTGATTCCCTCAGAACATGGCAAAAAGAGGCTAAACAGAGACGAATGAAAGCAGAGAAAGAGTCCCGGAAGGGGAGAATGCAGACATTGACTCAAAAAGCAGTAGCGCACGATAGAGAGAAAATAGAAAAAGGAATAGAGTGTGCTGATAGGAAATTTCGATTACAATGCGAAAAGTCTTATGTTGCTCGAGAGGAAAATGACGCATTTGTGGAGGAATTATTAGATACTCGACCTCCACCTCCATATGCCCCGCAGAGAAAATACCCTGCCATACCCCAGCCCCAGTCATCAATTCCTTCTGTCTCTGTTGCTTCTGCTTCTTCTGCTATTGATCACGCGCTTTCGGCCACCGCGCCTCCTTCCCTTTCTTTGACTTCGCCTTCTACTGCTTTGATGACTGCCAGTCTCCCTGCAACGCCTATTGTTTCGCCATCTCTCTCCAGATCTTACACCTACGACGCAGCCGGCAGCGACGTTGGTGCCTAGTACTTCTGCTGTTACTCCTCCCGTTACTCCATCCCCCTGCATTACTGAACAGCAGAACGCCCGTGCGTGGACTAGGGGACGGACACTGGGCGACAGCTAGGGAGCAACTAGGACGGATACTGATACGATCTGATGTGGGAGATGAAGAGAAAAGGGTGGTAGCCAATCAGGCCACTCAGTGGGCTCGTAACCCCATTTACAGTGTAGAGGATGTGTGGAGTGTAATGAAAGATTATGAGTCGTTTGTGCAACAGCATGCTCTTAAGCACATGTCGGCTACCTTGATTGGACTGTGGGAACAGTGTTTCAATGAAGTAGCACCCTAGATTATTTATGATATTAGGGACCATGTATATGCTGCAGATATGGCACCTGGTGAGTTTTCGGTAATGTCGCGAAGCTGGTCGCTTATCGGAGTAGGTTGCTTGAAAAGAGTCCAAAGACAGTATCCCAGTTTCCGATGAGGGAAGTCCCCCCCATATACCACCCTGAACTAACGGAGCTGCGGGATCAGCAGAATACTGTTATTAGACCGAGGGTAGAAGCCCGTTTCCAATAACAATGGGTGTACACTCCATGGAAAAGGAGTGAGGTTTTGTCCCTTAAGACTCAGTTACCCGACCCTAGAAAAAATCCTACTGCATATTATAAAGAATTGACTGAGGCTGCTTCCTCGACAGTAATGACACTTGTGGATATTGAAATGTTCTTTGGTTTACTGGTGCCCGTTGATATTTGGAGACAGGTGCACACACAGGATCATGTTGTGGAATTGGGTGGTACTTGGGATCAGATTAAAGCAATGGACCAGGAGAGGAAGCCTAGTGAGAAGCCTAAGGCCGAAATACTGGCTCTACCTGGCCGAATTCTTACGTATATGCATTCTCTTATTCCACCGAGAAGGGTAAACTGGGACAAGTTAACGGCATGTCGTTAGAAGAAAGATGAAAGTGTGTCTGATTTTTTCACTCGGTTTGAAAACGTGTTTTGGGAATTTAGCGGCCAGGATTTGTCGGTGGAGGGGGGTGTCCGACTGTTCGTTAATAGATTTGTTACGAACCTGCTTCCTGAGATTGCGACTCGGCTGCAGGCCTCGGAGAGCACTTGGACTACCTCCTCCCCTTCTGTAATTCGGAGTATGGCACAGTATTAGGAGGACAGGGAAAATGAGGAGGTGGAGAAAAAGCATAAAGAATTGAAGACGAAGGTGTTGTTGCAACAGGCTTCTCGAAGGAATGGTAGAGGACGTGGTGGTACGGCTCGACAGCTACCTCGTACAGGCGGGAATACTAAGTCTATGGGGCCGAACCAGTGTGCATACGGTAAGGAGGAGGGACACTGGCGCAGCGAGTGTCCTGTGCTTTTGCAGAAGGTGGCGGCCCCAAGGGGACGAAGGTCTCGTGGATGGGGTCACGGAGACAGTGGCCGGGACAGAGTTCAGTCAGTTGGGACTTCACAGGGTCACGCTGACATGAACTACTTTGACGATCCTAAGGGCAAGCAGTACCACCACGATGATTATGACATAGACGAGGTGAAAGGAATGTCTCACAGCTAGGACAGCCAGGGACAAAGTGAGGGACCAGTTCAGATACCTGTAGATCAGCGCAGTCCTTACGTTACTGCAGATTTGCATGGCTCAGCTAAGGAATTTTTGGTGGATACAGGTGCAATGAATAGCTCCGTTTCTTGCTCACTGGTCCCCGGGGCAGCTCTGTCTGGCCATAACAATGTTTCGGTAGGATTTTCTGGTGTATCGATTGTGAGCCCCATTTCAAAACCCCTTACACTGACTATAGGTCCTTTTACTGTAGATTCGCCATTTTTGTTGACATCTAATTGCGGAGAGAATTTGATGGGCTTAGATTTGTAAAAGAAGTTGCATGCGACCATTTATTGTTCCCCGGAAGGTGTCTACATAACAATGGGTCCGAATGTGGGCAGCACTAAGCAGTGCCTGTCCAAAGATGCGCACCTCCCTGCTGAATTTAAGGACGTGACGCTTACGTTGTGGGCAACGGGAGACACGGACGTAGGACTATTGCAGATACCTCCAGTTTCCATTAAAATTAAAGATAATGCTACCTTGCCTCGTATTCCTCAGTACAAAATAACACAAGCAGGGGAACGAGCCTTGTTGCAAATTATACAGGACTTGATTGCGTCAGGAGTTGTCGAAGATACGACTGCTAATGTGTGTAATAGCCCTATTCTTCCTATTCTTAATAAAGCACCTTCGGGTTCCTCTGATGATCATCCTGATGTTTATCGTTTTGTGATTGAGTTGCGCGAAATTAATAAAATTGTGGTTCCTCAGTTCCCAGTGGTCCCTGATATTACTGCTCTTCTGACGACGATTCCTTCCTCTGCTAAATTCTTTTCTGTCATCGATCTGAAAAATGCATTCTTTAGTATTCCGATCCATCCAGACAGCAGGCACTTGTTCGGTTTTACACTCGCTGGCAGAAGCTTTAGATTCTGTCGAGCTCCTCGGGGATATACTGAGAGCCCTAGTATATATAGTCAGGCTTTGAAAGCACAATTGGACTCCCTCACGCTTCCTTCAGGTAATGTATTACTTCAATATGTAGATGACCTTCTCATCGCTTCTGACACTGAAAAGGGTTGCAAAGATAGTACGGTTAAATTGTTGTTGCATTTGGCACACCACGGACATAAAGTGTCCCTTTCCAAATTTCAATATTGTCGACAGGAGGTCACCTACTTAGGTCACCTGCTGTCGAAGGAGGGTCGGAGATTGACCCCTGAGCGCATCAGTACCATTGTTAAAATGCCTATCCCTAAAACTCAGAGGGATGTGCGTGCTTGTATTGGCATTACTTCTTATTGTCGCCAATGGATTCCTAACTATTCATTACTAACAAAGCCCCTAATTGCATTAGCCACTAAAGATGTGCATGAACCCTTGCCTTGGACGCTTGAATGTCAGCAGTCTTTTGAGCAATTAAAAGTTGCGCTTTGCTCTGCGCCTGTGCTAGGTACGCCTGACTATGCAAAGCCGTTCGTGCTGTACATACACGAGATGGCTGGCAGTGCACTCTCTGTCTTAACACAGGCCTTTGGCGGCAAGCAACGGCCGTGTGCTTATTTTTCTGCTCTTCTTGACCCGGTCGCAAGAGCCCTCCCGAGCTGTCCAAGTGCGGTCGCGGCTGTGGCCGTCTCTATAAAGGCAATCGGCTAGGCTCGTACTTGATACTGACCTCACGGTGATGGTCGCCCATGCTGTGGATACCCTTTTGAATAAGACCAAGACGCAGCACCTCACCAGTGCACGTCTGACCGGTTATGAGCTAACTCTCTTTGCACCACATGTCATGATTAAAAGATGTGCCACTCTGAACCCAGCCACGTTACTACCCCTCCCTTCTGAGAGTGAGGAAATTGACATACATGATTGTATTTTTCAAACTGAGGAAGAGACAAAGGGACGGGTAGACTTGACTGATGTACCCTTATCTGACCCCCAAGGGGAACTATATGTTGATGGCTCTTCTTTCAAATTACCAGATGGCACCACCACTGCAGCATATGCAATCACAACACTGTACACGGTAGTTGAGACGTCACAAGTTCCCTATCAGTCAGCCCAAGCTGCAGAGCTCGTTGCCCTTATTCGAGCCTGTGAGTTGAGTGAGGGACTGGCTGTCAGTATCTACACTGACAGTCAGTACGCCTTCGGAGTCGCCCATAATTTTGGACGGCTCTGGGCAGAGAGACGGTTTCTCACTTCCCATGGGATGAAGATCCAACATGGTCCCCTCATAAATAGGCTTTGACACTCCCCAAGAAATTAGCGATAGTAAAGTGCAGCGCCCACAAGACAATTACTGACAATGTGAGTAAGGGGAACGCATTTGCAGACCAGATAGCTAAGCAGACAGCCAGAACGAAGATGAAAAAGATGTTTGTAGCAGGTCCCGCTAGGTGGGTGTCCGAGGTCACCATGCTTGAGGATACGCTGGAAAATGTCAAGGAGATACAGAGTGAGACAACGATTGAGGAATTAGCGATATGGCAGGAAAGCACAGCACGTTTGGATGAGAAGGGGTGTTGGACTGATAAGTCAGGGAAACAGAGATGGATGCTTCCAGATGCATATGTTCTTCCCGTAGTCACCATGGTACATGGCCCAGCTCATATGAGTGCTAAGGGTATTTGCAGGTTGTTAGACCCTGTATGGCAAAATTATAACATTCCAAAGACTGCCGCCCATTTGGTCAAATATTGTATGGTGTGTATGATGCACAATCCTGGAAAAGGTACCCCTACGCCACCTGGTAACTTCGCACCTTCCACTTTCCCTTTTGAGGTCCTTCAGATAGACTACATAGAAATGGTTCGAGTCAATTTGAAATATGTGTTGTGGTTGTTTGTGTATTTAGTAAATGGGTTGAGGCCTATCCCACGAAAGAAAATACAGCCATAGCGACTGCAAAAGTACTCCTAAAGGAGTTCTTACCTCGCTTCGGCTTGCCCCATATGATTTGGAGTGACAATGGAAGCCACTTCAACGTTAAAGTGATTCAGTTGGTGTGTGAGGGACTCCATATTAGACAAAAATGTCATGCTGCGAATCACCCTCAGTCCGCAGGTTTGGTTGAGAAGTACAATGGTACTCTCAAACTGAAACTGGCAAAGATTCAGGAAAGCACAGGGTTGCATTGGCCAGATGCTTTACCATTAGCCCTTTTGTCCACGAGAACCACAGCGCATTCTAGAACAGGACTGTCCCCCTACGAGGTCGTGTTTGGGCGCCCTTCAAATGTCTGGGGCGTCCCACGTCCTCGTAGGTTTTCTGAAATTGAATATCCTCTGTTAGTGGACTAGCTTGATGAGTTAACTAAAAGTCTGCGTTCTATTCACCAACAGATCCAAGACTCCTACCGCCAGTACCCGAGGGGCCAGGACATGATATTCGGCCTGGAGATTTCATATTAATCCGGAACTTTTAGAGAAAGAAGAACTTGGAGCCGAGGTGGAAGGGGCCAGTCCAGGTGCTCCTTGCCACCCGCACTACAGTCAAGGTCACAGGCCGAAATAACTGGATTCATAGTCAACACTGCCGCAAAGTGCCTCTACCCTTACCCTATGAACAGTGGGTCCGAGATGGAATAGGGGACTCTGAGTGGGGGCAAGTCCCACGGTTCGTCCCCTTTTCGGACGCCCAACTCACGTGGACCCAAACAGAGGCAGAGAATGAGGAGGTGCTAAATGCAGTTAGACATCATCCTCGCTGATCGGGGTGGGGCCTGTCACGTCATTGAAAGCAGCTGTTGTGTATACATCCCAGACCACGCCCCTAATGTGTATGCTGCCATCCAGAAGTTGCACAGACTCTCCTCTGACATTCACCAGGAAAATGGTACTTGGACCCTATCTGGGTGGTTTTGGGGTCTGTTTACATCCTGGGGTTGGAAGTTCTTTGCTTTCCTGGCCATAGTCGTTGGCATTTTCCTCACCTGTTGCATTTGTATACAATGTCTCCCGGCCGGTTGCTCTTATTGTGCTACACTTCTCACCCCAAAGCAGAAGACGCCTGTCCATGATACACATGCTGTGATTATGACTCAGAAAGAAATAGAAAGTTTTATGCAGATAGAGGAGGGTATATTTGAAAACTCATCTTCCCTTGATGCTAAATACATGGCTTGCTCTGAATTTTGAAGATTAATTGTTATGTACATGCTGTGCTACAACTAATATTCCCTCAACTTCAAATGATTAGCTCATGCTAAAAGGAGGGTCTGTTGAAATGTAAATGTTATGCACTCGTTTTGCTTACATATTGCACTATGTAAAGTTAGCATTTGCGGCACCATTTTAAGTTGAGCCGCCATTTTGAGCCAGGATCGAAACTAACTTCTGTCTCACTCTGTCCGCCTCAGCAGAAAGCAGCTGCAATATTCATTTTTTGTATTTCTCCAAGGTTGAGCTTCGCTGTACTAATGAATAGTCTGTTTTGTTATTACATACCTTTCTCACTAGATAGGCCTGCTCCCACCCTTAGAGCAGCGGGCACAGGCAGAGTAACCTTGACGCCGAGATAGCATGTACCCGGTCCCGGGATGGTAGCTCATCCTTTTGTATCTCCTTTGTTCACTAGCTACCAACTGGAAATTTCCAGTCTGGGCGTGTCTTTAGTGGTTCTGGAGATGTACATTATGTGTTACCATGTTGGCAGAAGTCAGTCCCTCTGCAGCAATCTTAGCAGGCTGGTCAGACCGGACTCCACTCGAGTGTACCTCTAATAAATACCTTTGGTTTGTATTCTCTACTGTCTGACCGACTCTTCATTTGTATGGAAGGCTGAGAGGAGGTCGTGAGTGACTCGAGTGACCCTACTCGGGTCACTTCCTTCACAGTTGGCGCCCGAACAGGGACTCCTTCGGGTGAGTGACCCATCCCCTTCCACGGACAGGGGGGGGGGGGGGTTGAGGCCATCGTCGGGTCAGACTGACGGTTCAGGGATCCCTGTATGAGGAGCATTGATTGCTCGCAGCTGCCACTTCCATCCTGCTAGACGGTGCCTCGCCCAGTGGTCATCACGACTGGAGTCCTAAACGGCGAGACCCTTGAATCTGACCGTTTAATCTGAAGAGTCTGCAGTGGAGAATTAATTCGCTTTGACCTGCCTATATCAGGTGAGTTTGTTTTGGTTCTTTGTAGATATGGTACCATTTTGGTTTGCATTGGGAACGGTCTGAAGACCATCTTTGGGACAAGAGCATTTGCAATTGTTTTACAAGGCATGGAATAGTGAACTTGTTTTCTTTTGAGAAATGCCTGGGATCAGTAAGCTGTTTTCTTTGTCCTGCCGTTGTTGTTCTACAGATGCTCGATTGGAAGAAGCTCAGCAGGCGCCTCCAGAAGGCACTCCCAATTTTGATATGTACATGAAACATGGTCTTGGTCCTATTATGTTTAGTACATTATGGCACAAATATACGAGGGACAATGCAGAGTTGCAGTGGCCGTTAACAAGCACTTTTGATGAACAAAAGATGGGGTATTTACAGGAACAGTTATTTAAGAGGCGAAGTAGACAGTCTATGTTTGATTCTCTTAGGACATGGCAGAAGGCAGCTAGACAGACGATTTAAGTCTAAGAAAGAGCCCTGGAAAGGAAAAATGCTGACACTGACTCAGAAAGCTGTAGCATATGATAGAGAAAAACAGGAAAAGGGAGTTGAATGCGAAGATAGGAGGCTCTGATTGCATATTGATAAATCGTATTTGGCTCAGGAGGAAACAGATTCTTTTGTGGAAGAATTGTTAGATACTCGACCCCAGCCCCCGTATGCTCCACAAAGGATATATCCCACTGTTCCTGTGCCATCACAGCCGCCTGTTACAGCTGTCCTTTCTGTTCCTGCGTCTACTGCCGTCACTTCAATGGTTGTGGCCTCGGGTCCTCTTCCTCCTCTTTCTTCTGTTTCTTTGCCGTCTGTGGCAACGAGGACTGTTAGTTCTCCTGCCACACCTATTGTCTCAGCATCCCTGTCCCCAGCCCTTACTCCTGCGACGCACTTGCCAGCGACAATTGTGCCTGTAATTTCTGTTGCTTCTCCCTCTATGGTTCTTCATCCCCCGATATTTGTAAGCACTGACACACCAGTTCGTGGGTTCGAGGATAGGGACTTATTAAAATTTCATGAGCGTATGGGCCCTTTTGTACGGTATGCGGTGGGAGATGAAGAGAAGAAGGTAGTAGCTAATCAGGCCGCGCAGTGGTTTGTATTCTCTACTGTCTGACTGATCCCATTTATAGTTTTGAGGATGTCTGGGATGTGATGAAAGATTATGAGCCTTTTATACAGCAGCATGCTCTTAAGCATATGTCCTCTACATTGATTGGTCTTTGGGAGCAACACTTTGGGAATGTTGTGCCGCAAATTTTATTTGATATTAAAGATCGTGTGTATACCGATGGTATGGATCCAGGCCAAGTTTTTAGTAACATTACCACATTGGTTGCCTATAGGGGCAGGTTACATGATAAGAGTCCTACTGCAGTGTCCCAGTTTCCGATGAGAGAGGTACACCCCATATATCACCCCGAGATACCCGGAGTTAACGGACCAGCGTGGTAATGTTACCCGAGCGGCAGAGGCGGCCAAGTTTCAGGAGCAATGGGTTTATACTCCATGGAAAAGAAGTGAGGTCTTATCTCTTAAAACTCATTTGCCTGATCCTAGGAAAAATCCTACTGCTTATTATATGGAATTGACTGAAGCGGCTTCTTCGACAGTAATGACTCTTGCTGATATTGAAATGTTTTTCTGTCTTCTTCTTCCGGTCGATATTTGGAGGCAGGTCCCTACTAAAGATCATGCTCCGGAGTTGGGCGGCACTTGGGATCAAATTAAAGCATGGGACCAGGAGTGAAAACCAGGTGATAAGCCCTGAGCGGAAATTTTAGCGTTGCCAGGCTGCATTATTACATATATGCATTCTCTTATTCCACCAAGGAAAGTAGATTGGGATAAATTGTCAGCTTGTGGTCAGAAGAAATATGAGAGCGTGTCTGACTTTTTCACTCGGTTTGAGGATACATTTTTGGATTATAGTGGCCAGGATTCGTCTGTTAAGGGAGGTGTTCGGTTGTTTGTTCACAGATTTGTTTCTAATTTGCTTCCTGAAATTTTGACTCGATTGCAGGCTTCTGAAAGTACTTGGTCTACCTCTTCCCCTTCCGTTATTTTGAATATGGCTCAATATTATGAACATCGAGACAATGAGGAGAAAGAAAAGACAGAGAAAAGGCATAAAGATTTAAAGACAAAGGTGTTGTTGCAACAGGCTTTTAGTGGGAATGGCAGAGGACGTGGTGGTCCTGCTGACAGCTTCCACGTACTGGTAGGCAGCCGAATGCAACGCCTCTGGGGCCGAATCAGTGTACATACTGTAAGGAACAGGGTCAATGGCGTAGCGAGTGCCCCGTGCTTTTGCAGAAGGTAGCAGTCCCCGAGGAAGAGGTTCTAGTGGACGGCGTCGTGGAGCTGGTGGGGCTCAGAGCGCTACAGCCTCACAGGGTCGTTCTGATAGTAATTATTTTGACGACCCTCATGATGGACAGTACTATCATGATGATTATGATATGGAGGAAGTGACAGGAATTTCTTACAGCTAGGACAGCCAGGGACAGAGTGGAGGACCAGTTTCGATACCTGTAGACCAGCATGGTCCTTATGTAACAGCGGAACACAGGTGCGACAAAGGGTTCCGTTTCTCGAAATATGGTCCCTGGGGCAGCTCTGTCTGGCCATAATAATGTTTCGGTAGGTTTTTCTGGTGTACCGGTAGTAACCCCCATTTCAAGACCCCTTGCACTAACTTTTACAGTGGATTCACCATTTCTGTTAACAATGAATTGTGGTGAGAATTTGATGAGTTTGGATTTGTTGAAAAAATTGCATGCTATGATTTATTGCTCCCCGGAAGGTGTTTACATGACGATGGGTCCCAATGTGAGTACTAGACAGTGTCGGTCTCTCCCTTTTCCTGCTGAATTTGCTGACATACCATCTACTTTGTGGGCAACTGGTGATACAGATGTGAGATTGCTGCATATCCCGCTGGTTTTGATAAAAGTTAAAGACAATGCTATTCTGCCTCGTACTCCTCAGTATAAAATACCACAGGCCGGAGAGCGAGCCTTATTGCAAATTATTCAGGATTTGATTAAGAAGGGGGTGGTTGAGGATAGGGGTGGGCAGAGTTGGCGTACTGCCACTACGCGGAGTTCCACGGAGTTATGGAAAAAATCAGTGGAACAGGAGCCCACGTCCTGCGGCCAGCCGAGGGTCTGTGTGCCTGGGACAGGGGTCCCTCGTGCCCAGGCAGGCTCCCAGATCCCCCCGGCCTGGCCTCGTGCCCAGCCTGGCTGTGTTGCCTGGGGTGTGGGAGCCCCCTTCCTGCGGCCTGCCAAGGGTCCGTCTGCCCGGGACAGGGGTCCCTGGTGCACAGCCCCCGAGCCCTCCAAAGGGCAAGCGGGACCCCTCTCACGAAGGCTCGGGCGGTCAGATTGGCCTCCTTCGGGCCCGGCCATCTGGTCGCGCCTTTCCCCTCGGCCATCTGGTCGCGCGCAATGCTTTCCAATAGGGCGACCAGATGGCCGGTCCGGCTTGGAAGTCCCAATGAGGGCTTGCCCGCCTCCCTGATCCCAGCCAGGGCTCCAGGAGGCCGGGCGCCTCCGTGCCCTGGGTCCCCTCCGTCACTCGGTGCGCAAAGGTTACCAGAAATATGGGTAGCTTTCCTCCGGATTACTAGGGGCAGGGTATGCCGGAACCGCTCCCGGGCTGGCGGTTCTCAGCCGGGGACCAGATGGGCTAGGCCCGGACAACACCTCCCCACTGCCCGGGGCTCCCTCCTCCGGCCCGCCGCCCGGCAAAATGCCAGGGACGGGCTCCATCGGTCCTGGGCAGGCATCCGGGCCCGTAAGCTCTGGCCGGGTGCTCCCACCCCGGGCTCCGTCCCACGCCCTGGGCCCGGGCGGGCCTTCCCGAGCTTGGCTGGATTCAGGAACATAGGCCAGGGCCCTTAGTGGCCCGACGCAGGCCTGTGGAGGCCTCCCCCGTGCGGCCTGGCCCGAGACCGCCGGGCGGGCCCAGGGATGGGTTAAGCTCCACCATGGGCCCGGGTCGGAGGTCTGCCGGGGACCCCCATTCTCAACCCCGGTCCTGAAGCCCAGCTGGGGTCTCCAAGCCCCCTTGGACGCAGAGCCCCCGAGCCCTGCATGGGCAAGCAGGAGCCCTCCGGCAAAGGCTCGGGCGGGCAGATTGGCATCCTTCGGGCCCGGCCATCTGGTCGCGCCTTCCCCCTCGGCCATCTGGTCGCGCGCAATGCTTTCCAATGGGGCAGCCTGGAAGTCCCGATGAGGGCTCGCCCGCCCGCCTCCCCGATCCCAGCCAGGGCTCCAGGAGGTCGGGCACCTCCTCGTCCTGGGTCCCCTCCGTCACTCGGTGCGCACGGGTTACCAGAAAGAGGGGTAGCTTTCCTCCGGATTACTAGGGGCAGGGTATGCCGGAACCCCTCTCGGGCTGGCGGTTCTCAGTCAGGGACCAGATGGGTTAGGCCCAGACAACACCTGCCCACCGTCCAGGGCTCCCTCCTCCGGCCCGCCGCGTGGCAAAGTGCCCTGGACGGGCTCCATCGGGCCCCGGCCGGTCCTCCCTTGGGCGTCCAGGCCCGAGAGCTCCTGCGGGCTCCCCTTGCCAGAGGCCCAGCTGGGGTCCAGAAGGTCGGGCGCGTCCGCACCTAGGGTCCCCTCAGTCTTGCGGTGAGTACGGGTTACCAGAAAGGGGGGTACCCTTCATCCGGATTACTCGGATTACTAGGGACAGGGTACTCCGGAACCCCTCTCGGCCTAGCTGTACTCAGCCGGCAGCCGGACGGGCCAGGACGCCCCCCTAGCCTGGGGTCCGCCTTCGGTCCTGCCGCGTGGGATGGGGTCCCGCGGGCCCGGGGTGGCTTCCCCTGCGCCTCTGGGCCCAGGAGCCCCGGCTGGGTCCAGGGGCCCCGGGTCGGGTGCTCCAGCCCTAGGCCCCGTCCACCAGCCTGCCGTTATGCCAAAGGCCCGAGACGGGGTTCTGTCGTGCCCGGGGAGCCCCCCTCGCTTGGCTGGGTTCAGGAGTTCCGTCCGGGGACCCGGGGAGGGCGGCCTCCCCTTCCCGGGCTCAGTCCTCGGGCCTGCTGCGTGGCAGGGAGCCCGGGACGGGGTCCCGCGGGCTCGGGGTGGCTTCCCATGTGTCTCTGGGCCCGGAAGCCCCGGCTGGGTCCAGGAGCCCCGCCGGGCCCCGGGTCGGGTGCTCCAGCCCTGGGCCCTGTCCACTAGCCTGCCGCTATCGCAAAGGCCCGAGACAGGGTTCCGTCGTGCCCGGGGAGCCCCCCTCGCTTGGCTGGGTTCAGGAGTTCCGTCCGGGCTCCCGGGGAGGGCGGCCTCCCCTTCCCGGGCTCAGTCCTCGGGCCTGCTGCGTGGCAGGGAGCCCGGGACGGGGTCCCGCGGGCTCGGGGTGGCTTCCCATGTGTCTCTGGGCCCGGAAGCCCCGGCTGGGTCCAGGAGCCCCGCCGGGCCCCGGGTCGGGTGCTCCAGCCCTGGGCCCTGTCCACTAGCCTGCCGCTATCGCAAAGGCCCGAGACAGGGTTCCGTCGTGCCCGGGGAGCCCCCCTCGCTTGGCTGGGTTCAGGAGTTCCGTCCGGGCTCCCGGGGAGGGCGGCCTCCCCTTCACGGGCTCAGTCCTCGGGCCTGCCGCGTGGCAGGGTGCCCAGGACGGGGTCCCGCGGGGGCTTCCCCTGCGCCTCTGGGCCCGGGAGCCCCGGCCTGCCGCTATGCCAAAGGCCCAAGACGGGGTTCCGTCGTGCCCGGGGAGTCCTCCTCGCTTGGCTGGGTTCAGGAGCTCCGTCCGGGGCCCCTAAGGGCCCTGGGGAGGGCGGCCTCTCCTTCCCGGGCTCCGTCCTCAGGCCTGCCGCGTGGCAGGGTGCCCAGGACGGGGTCCCGCGGGCCCGGGGTGGCTTCCCCTGCGCCTCTGGGGCGGGGGCCCCGCCGGACGGGCCAGGACGCCCCCCTAGCCTGGGGTCCGCCTTCGGTCCTGCCGGGTGGGATGGGGTCCCGCGGGCCCGGGGTGGCTTCCTCTGGGCCCAGGAGCCCCGGCTGGGTCCAGGGGCCCCGCTGGGCCCCGGGTCAGGTGCTCCAGCCCTGGGCCCCGTCCTGCCGCCATGCCAAAGGCCCGAGACGGGGTTCCATCATGCCTGGGGAGCCCCCCTTGCTTGGCTGGGTTCAGGGGAGGGAAGCCTCCCCTTCCCGGGCTCCGTCCTCGGGCCTGCCGCGTGCCCGGGTCGGCTTCCCCTGCGCCTCGGCCCGGGAGCCCCGGCTGGGTCCAGGAGCCCCGCCAGGCCCCGGGTCGGGTGCTCCAGCCCTGGGCCCCGTCCCCCCGCTATGCCAAAGGCCCGAGACGGGGTTCCGTCGTGCCCGGGGAGCCCTCCTCGCTTGGCTGGGTTCAGGAGCTCCGTCTGGGGCCCCTGAGGGCGGGCTCCCCACCCCGGGTTCCGTCCTCAGGCCTGCCACGTGGCAGGGTGCCTGGGACGGGGTCCCGGGGTGGCTTCCCCTGCACCTCTGGGCCCGGGAGCCCTGGCGGGTCCAGGGGCCCCGCCGGGCCCCGGGTCGGGTGCTCCAGCCCTGGGCCCCGTCCCCTGGCCTGCCGCTATGCCAAAGGCCCGAGACTGGGTTCCGGCGTGCCCGGGGAGCCCCCCTCGCTAGGCTGGGTTCAGGAGCTCCGTCCGGGGCCCCTGAGGACCCCGGGGGGCGCCTCCCACCCCGGGCTCCGTCCTCAGGCCTGCCGCGTGGCAGGGTGCCCAGGACGGGGTCCCGCGGTGGTTTCCTCTGGGCCCGGGAGCCCCGGCTGGGTCCAGGGCCCCCCGGGTCGGGTGCTCCAGCCCTGGGCCCCGTCCCCCGCTATGCCAAAGGCCGAGACGGGGTTCCGTCGTGCCCGGGGAGCCCTCCTCGCTTGGCTGGGTTCAGGAGCTCCGTCTGGGGCCCCTGAGGGCGGGCTCCCCACCCCGGGTTCCGTCCTCAGGCCTGCCACGTGGCAGGGTGCCTGGGATGGGGTCCCGCGGGCCCGGGGTGGCTTCCCCTGCGCCTCTGGGCCCGGGAGCCCTGGTGGGTCCAGGGGCCCCGCCGGGCCCCGGGTCAAGTGCTCCAGCCCTGGGCCCCGTCCCCTGGCCTGCCGCTATGCCAAAGGCCAGAGACTGGGTTCCGGCGTGCCCGGGGAGCCCCCCTCGCTAGGCTGGGTTCAGGAGCTCCGTCCGGGGCCCCTGAGGACCCCGGGGAGGGCGCCTCCCCACCCCGGGCTCCGTCCTCAGGCCTGCCGCGTGGCAGGGTGCCCAGGACGGGGTCCCGCGGTGGTTTCCTCTGGGCCCGGGAGCCCCGGCTGGGTCCAGGGCCCCCCCCGGGTCGGGTGCTCCAGCCCTGGGCCCCGGCCTGCCGCTATTGCCATGGGCCTGGGACGGGGGTCTGTCGGTCCCATGCAGACCTCCCCCGCTTCGCCCGCTTGTCAAGGTGTCCGCGGGTCCCGGGTAGGAGGGCCCGTCGGCTCCCCCCCTCGCAGCCCCATGGCTGAGGCCCAGCTGGGGCCCCAGGCCTCCGGCCCCCCATGCCTCAGCGCCCGCTCACCCTTTTGTTAGGGCACAGAGCGACCAGATGGCCGCCCTTCGAGCCCGGCCATCTGGTCGCGCTCTTCCCCTCGGCCATCTGGTCGCACCAATCCCCTCGGCCATCTGGTCACGCGCAATGCTTTCCGATGGGGTGACCAGATGGCCGGGCTTCCCTGGAAGTCCCGATGAGGACTCATTTGCCTCCCCGATCCCAGCAAGGGCTCCAGGAGGTCAGGTACGTTCGCGCCTTGGGTCCCCTCTGTCACCCTGTGCGCACGGATTACAAGAAAGGGGGGTGTTTTTCCTCTGGATTACTAGGGAGAGGGTCAGTCAGACCTCTGTGAGGTCCAGCGATTCCAAGACAGGGGAAGGAAGGACCCGGGCCCGCCCGCCGGGGCCCGGGTCCGCACCTGCCTCTCAGCCCCTTCCCGATGGGCATTTCCTCCGAGCCTGCTCGCCCTGGGAGCAGGCAGGGACACGAAGCCGGCATCCCCCCGGCAGGGTGGCCTGCAAGGGCATGCCCCGGCCGTACTCTGATCGATTGGGCACTCTCGGTCAGTTTAGGGATGGACTGCTGGACCAGCCTCGGCTGTTTCAAGCAAAGAGCTTGCACCCTGCATGGGCCGTCCGACTCGAGGGCCTGCCGCCTGGTGGGAGGCCCTTCACCCTAACCAGCAGAGCGAAGGCCGAGTGGCCCCGGCAGCTCGTGACCCCCAGTGGTCCGACCCGAGCGGAAGAGGTTGGGTGGCGCCAGGCCCTCGGATGCTGCCGCCCGGCAGGTCCGTAGGCGCCACGCTGTCACCCCTCTCCGCCCAGCGCATTTCCGCAGCAGCTCGGAACGACTGTTCTGAGGGGTGCCGCCGCCGGCACCAGGCTTCGGCACCCCTGCGTCTCGGCCAGTCTCTCCCTTCCGGGGGAGACGGCTGGGCCCACCGGTGCCCATGCGACCGCACCTCTCCACCCCTCCAGCGAGCCCTCCCGCCCAGGCGGGTGGGCTCCTTCCCCTAGCAGGCTCCCGAGAGGGAGGGGTGTGCGAAGGTTGCCAGTCGGGGAGACGGGCACGTGGCTCCCGAACCCACCCCATCAGCAGGTGCGGCTACCTGGTTGATACTGCCAGTAGCATATGCTTGTCTCAAAGATGAATCCATGCAAGTGTAAGTACACACGGCCGGTACAGTGAAACTGCGAATGGCTCATTAAAATCAGTTATGGTTCCTTTGATCGCTCCATCTGTTACTTGGATAACTGTGGTAATTCTAGAGCTAATACACGCCGACGAGCGCTGACCTCCCGGGATGCGTGCATTTATCAGACCAAGACAAATCCAGGCTCGCCCGGCCGCTTTGGTGACTCTAGATAACCTCGAGCCGATCGCTCGTCCCAGTGACGGCGACGATACATTCGGATGTCTGCCCTATCAACTTTCGATGGTACTTTCTGTGCCTACCATGGTGACCATGGGTAACGGGGAATCAGGGTTCGATTCCGGAGAGGGAGCCTGAGAAACAGCTACCACATCCAAGGAAGGCAGCAGGCGCGCAAATTACCCACTCCCGACTCGGGGAGGTAGTGACGAAAAATAATACAGGACTCTTTCGAGGCCCTGTAATTGGAATGAGTACACTTTAAATCCTTTAACGAGGGCAAGTCTGGTGCCAGCAGCCGCGATAATTCCAGCTCCAATAGCGTATATTAAAGTTGCTGCAGTTAACAGTTAAAAAGCTCGTAGTTGGATCTTGGGATCGAGCTGGCGGTCCGCCGCGAGGCGAGCTACCCCCTGTCCCAGCCCCTGCCTCTCGGCGCCCCCTTGATGCTCTTGACCGAATGTCCTGGGGGTCCGAAGAGTTTACTTTGAAAAAATGAGAGTGTTCAAAGCAGGCCGGTCGCCTGAATACTTCAGCTAGGAATAATGGAATAGGACTCCGGTTCTATTTTCGGAACTGGGGCCATGATTAAGAGGGACGGCCGGGGGCATTCGTTTTTTGCCGCTAGACGAACCAAAGCGAAAGCATTTGCCAAGAATGTTTTCATTAATCAAGAACGAAAGTCGGAGGTTCGAAGACTATCAGATACCATCGTACTTCCGACCATAAACGATGCCGACTAGCGATCCGGCGGCGTCATTCCCATGACCCGCCGAGCAGCTTCCGGGAAACCAAAGTCTTTAAGTTTCAGCTTTGCAACCATACTCCCCCCGGAACCCAAAGGAATTGACGGAAGGGCACCACCAGGAGTGGAGCCTGCGGCTTAATTTGACTCAACACGGGGAAACCTCACCCGGCCCGGACACGGAAAGGATTGACAGATTGATAGCTCTTTCTCGATTCTGTGGGTGGTGGTGCATGGCCGTTCTTAGTTGGTGGATCGATTTGTCTGGTTAATTCCGATAACGAACGAGACTCCTCCATGCTAACTAGTTACGCGACCCCCAGCGGTCGGCGTCCAACTTCTTAGAGGGACAAGTGGCGTTCAGCCACACGAGATCGAGCAATAACAGGTCTGTGATGCCCTTAGATGTCCGGGGCTGCACGCGCGCAACACTGAACGGATCAGCGTGTGTCTACCCTTCGCCGATAGGTGCGGGTAACCCGCTGAACCCCGTTCGTGATAGGGATTGGGGATTGCAATTATTTCCCATAAACGAGGAATTCCCAGTAAGTGCGGGTCATAAGCTCGCGTTGATCAAGTCCCTGCCCTTTGTACACACCACCCGTCGCTACTACCGATTAGATGGTTAGTGAGGTCCTCGGATCGGCCCCGCCGGGGTCGGCAATGGCCCTGGCGGAGTGCCGAGAAGACGATCAAACTAGACTATCTAGAGGAAGTAAAAGTCGTAACATGATTTCCGTAGGTGAACCTGCGCAAGAATCATTAACGGCGGAGCGGCCCGAGTGACGGACAGCGCCAGCCCGAACCTCTCGGCCGCCTCCTGCAAGCACACCCTAGGCACAGGGCCCAGCCCTCGCGCGCCCCGGCGGAGCGGTCCGTGGCCGCATGGGGCGCTTGGGTGAGGACCGGGCCTCGGCGGGTCTTCCTCCGCCGGGGAGGACCCGACTGACAGAGGGACAGGGCGGCCCCCAGCCCCTCTCCCTCTCTCTGGGAGGGGCACAGCGGTGGGCCCTCCCGAGACAGAACCCATGCTCACCCGGCATGACCCCCGCGGTGGGGGGAAACCAAATGGCAGTGCCTCCCCGGGCTGGGATCACCCCCCACCCTAAAAAGGCCCTGCCGCCCTGGGCCCTCCCGTGCCCGAGTCCCGGCCTGTCCGGGCGACCGAGTAGCGGCCATTCTCACGCGGCAGGGCGGCCTGGACGAGAAGGAGCCGAGGGCCTGCGAGGGGACCCCCGGCTGCACTTGGTGGGAGGCGTGCGGGATGGGGAGCCGCCTGGCTCTCCCTTTCCGGCGCCTCCACCCGGGCAAGGGTGGGGTGGGCTTCCCACCAACCCGCCGGCACTGTTCGGGGCTGCCTGGCGACAGACTGCTGATGTGCAGGTG